>VWZY01010532.1:162446-179611 GCA_013399075.1 Chloroceryle aenea
GGGGTGGTGTTGGAAATAAATCAGACAGCTGTATTTTTAACCAATCACGTGCTTGCTTCTGTTTCGTAAGATTTATTCCCTCATTAATCACTGCCCTCCTTTCATTCATGTTAAATATAAAAATGATTAGGAAAGATCCTCATCATGGTTAAAAAAATAATTAGCTGCTACATCATGTTGCACACATTCAGACAGAAAGGAGTGATTAAATTAGGAATATTAAAACCCCATTAATCTGTGCTCAACTTAAGCTCTGCTTGTTCATCTCACTGTGGCACTTATTATTTCTGACACTGAAAGATATTTGAATTACTAGCTGAAACAAGGTCACTATCAGAAAGATGTCAGGTCAGCAATTAGTCAAAGGTGGGAGAAGCTACCAGAACTGAGCTGTGCTTGACATGCCACAAATGTGTCAAGAAGCCTTCCCTTCCCAGTATCACTCGGATGAGCTGGGGCAGTTCCGGTACCCCAACTGCAGAGGGGTGCGGATCAGCCCCACTATTGCCTCCCAGCTTGTACCAGGGCTGTCACAGGCCCCAGGAAACATCTTAATTGCTAAAATAGTCTCAAATCCCTGTTCCCCAGCCTTTGGGAGAATGGCTGGGGCAAAAGGTACAATCTGAAATCCACATTTGGAGCTGTGCATCTTCCCTGGGCTGGCCAGAGCTCAAATCCACCCTCCACGGCAGCAGTGGCTTGCAGGACAGCCCAGCTGTAGCCACCTTCAGCACAAGGTCTGTCAGGGCACGAGCTGTGATGGGAAGGACAGAGTCAATGCAAGGAGAATAGAATGGAGCTTTAAATCTAAGCCAATAGCATTGATTTCAATATAATTAACTACCTTGTTCACCAGTTGCACTAATGCCTATGGGCAGGAGCACTTATTGTTCACATAAAAAAGCACTCCGAGATGTTTTCTCCCTTTCAAGAAGCTAATAACCTCACTTCTATTTTGGCTCACAAAGCAAAAAGCAGCAAGCCTAGGATGAGAGAGGAGATGGTGACAGATGCAGCAGAAAGACCCAGAATAAAATACTTCATCTGGGAAAATTGTGTGCAAGCACATAAGCATTTAATGGCAACAAGGGAAGATAGCCACAGATCTGTGTTTCAGGGACTTGTGTCTAAAGAGTGGTTTGGAGGAAAAGCCACTGCATAGAACTGTCATTCGCTGCACACAGTTCACCCTTTGCCTGGCATCATTGCCAAGGCAGGAGCAATAAATGAGTGAGATCCCTCATGAGCAGCTGGCCCCAACACGAAGGTCTCCAGTGCTTCCAGTTCCCCATTCAAAGAGCAAAGAACTGCATTTGCTCAGTGCTGAGGACAGGGCAGCCTACATTGATCACAGAACTGTGATAGCAATAATTGCAAATTTTACCTTCAAATTCAAGAATGAAAAAGAAGTGATGATTTTTTTAGTGAAACTGCTGCCTCAACTTTTTTGAGAGCCCCAGCAATGTTGTGTAGGAAGCTTTAGCCAACAACAGGAGGGATTTGTCACTGCTGCAGGCCCCATTCCCCATTTCCACCATGCTGAGCAAAACCCTTTGAGATTGAGAGCCAGGTGTTACCCACTGCCACACACAGATAAGGGGAGATGCAAGCAGATACCTTTGATGTATTTGCTAAGTTTGCCCTCTTTAAGGGGGGGGAATAAACAAAACAAATCAAACAAACAAGGAAACAAAACAAACCAAACAAAAAAAAACAACAATCAAACAAAAAAACCCCAGCAATCAAAAATTTTAATCCACAGATCTCCGAAAGTCTTTCTAAGCACAATGTTGCAGTGTACAAACTCTGCTGTTAACTTCATTCAGCACTGACAAAACCACCTCTGAGCCTCTTTAAAAAGGAAACAGATAATAAACCAGCTAACAAGCCCACACTCTAATTGACAACAAAGAAAAGAGGGGAAAAAATGCTGTTTTTCCTTGCAACTGGAGGAAGAACTTTAGGGAAGCAGCATATAATTAATCGAGCTGGGATTTCACTAAGATCCCCTGGTCTTATGAAGAATGCCATAAGACACTTAATGACCACAAGTGTGGAAAATCTTGGGTTTACACCTCATCTGAAACAGAGAATGCACAATATAAAGAGATCCCACACCACCTCCAAACCCCACACAAATTATTCTTCCCACTTTTCTCTTTGCCTTTGGCCAACCCCGCAGCGCTGCCACCATCAGCTCTAGGACCTGTTTTTGAATGGGATGAACAAAACTGCACCTTGCCACCACTCCAGTATGTACTCAGGGGAAAAATGAGTTGTATCTGAATCTCTACCATTTTGCTGCTATTTCCTTTTAGAAGAATGCAGCTGGGAAGGGAGGGGAAAAAAACAAAACAGTGAAAGCAACAAAAACGTCTTTGCTAAAGTATTTATTTACTATCAATACTGCAGGATGCGTTTTGTTTAGGCAACACACCAGCAAGACATCCTGACTTCACCCACAACGGGTGGGATTTTCAGCTAGACACAATAGTAGCTTATTGTTCCCCTTGAAGGCAAGCAGAGATTTGACTTCTCCAAGAAAAGAATTGAGCCAGAAAAGCCCTTTCAAAATTCCTCCCTACTAATAATAGCATAGGCACCACGGGGCAGTGGAATATTTAACAAGCAAGATCTGCTCTATCTTTTACTTCATTTAAAATGATTTTGAGGCTCACCTACCTGAGAAAGAAATCATTTGTGGCTATTACAATCCCATAGCAATCCTTAATCATCAACCTCTGGGAGCTTTATTTAAGATGTAAGGAAAACCAGGAGCAAACCTGGGAACTCCCACCGAGATACAGTGTCTGGTGAGCCAGGTGGTCAGCAGAAACAGGGATTTACGTGGTGACTGAATTTACTGTGCCAGTGCATCCCCACCCTTCACCCAGTTCACTCTTGGTGGCAGAGCCACAGCTATGTTCAAAAGCACATTTTAATCCTAAATACTCTTTGGAGGACGAGGAGCAGGACAAAGCGTATCTGTGGCTTTAGGTGTTCATTCATGTGGGACCTCTGCATTTGGTAATTTGGGCACTAAATTGTATGCACATCATTGCTCCTGTTGCAGGATGAACTAATTAAAAAAAAAAAAAAACACAACCCTAAATACCAATAACTGGGGAGACTAAGAACACACGTAAATAACAGGAGTTATTTCGGCCCCCAAGAAGCAAGCAAGCACTCCCCTGCCCCAAGTACTGTGGAATTAAGACACTCAAAAATCCTTGCCCAGCAAGCCCTGGAGAAATAAAAGCGGCTTTAAATATAATCTAACCTAGTACTTCACATAGCAAAGGGAGAGCAGAATGGAGGGTAAGCAGAGATCAGCAGAGAAAAGGACAAACATAATTGCCAGAGTCAAACAGAGAAAATTGCAGGTAAATACCAGCTAGACGCAATTCCAAAAACTTCCCCAAAGCCCGAGGTGCCTTAGTGGTTGACACCCAGCTTGCTGCGGCTGCAGCCACGTGCAGCGAGGGAAGGGGACAGCTGACATGTAGGTCAAGCTGAGCTGTAAAAGGCGCGCCAAAAGCACGATAGCTTGTTAATCAGAGCCGTGCCATTGAGACTCCATTGCTGGATAAGCTTCTATGCAGCTTTGACACTTAAAAATGGTGTTAGGAAATGCAGAGCTTGCCAGCTCTTTAGGACTTCAGCCAGCACAATGAATGGCATTTGAGGTACCTCTTCCAACTTGCTGGCACAACATTTTGCCACACATTCACACGTGCATCCCATGGCAGAGACGCACAGGCAGAGAGACCTGGAGGAGAGGAGGCTCAAAATGACAGATCTGGCAGGGAAGAAATTGTGCAGAGCTGAACTCAGAAAAAATCATAGTAATAAAATCCACCAACAGCTCCACCAGTGTAACTTGTCTTCTTGCTTCCCAGTCCAGGTCTGCACCAACAGTGGTGATTCCCCTTTCCTCTGGGCAGCATTTCCTGTCTCAACAGCTTGGAAGGGGTATTTCAGGGCAGGAAAGGGTAATCCAAGAGCAGTCACATCACAAGAACTTCAAGTTGCCAGGGAAACAGCTTAGTTGGTAACAGAAGCATCATTCCAGGGTTATTTTTTTATCCTCACTGGTTTTATATCCCCATAGCATCAACTAACTTAATCAAGCCTCAGACAGCAGAGAACCAGCCACAGGATATAAAGCAACATGCAGCAAATCAGCAGAGCCCAACACAGAGCAAGAAGGAAAGAGTGCATGCCAGTGCTGGAGGCACCAGGCAGAGATGAGCAAAGTTTTGTCTTTAAAATGTGGAGAACTGCCAGACATTGCTATTAAATGATTCCTCATTAAGCAATAAATAAAACCAGGCTATGTCTCAAAAGACCAAGACATCATGAGCATGGGAAGACAAGCAGGATCTTCGTCTCCATGAGCAGAGCTTGCTTAACTTACTCTGCTGGCAGGGCCTAAAAAAAAGTGTAATGTCTATATTTCTCTCTGCTCCCAATCAGGTCCCTTTAAAGCTTCCCATCCATTGGGCTGCAAGGAGCTTCCCACAAAGATGAGATTCTGTAGGGCAGAAACCAGCCAGACCCTTAGTGATCTGAGTGTTTCAAACCTTCTTGGGCATGCATGTGACCAAGCAGTGACCCTCAGATAAAAAAACCCAAACCAAACACAACAAAAACCCTCAAACTATAAATTTGAGAACAACACAGTTAAAATACACCAATGCTTTCTAACATCTTCCTAGTGGAGAACATCTCCCAGTTAATGACACACACTGAGATAAAAGCTAATCACACAGGGGACTCCTTCAAAAGCAAACTCCAGATGGAGTACGTGCTGCTGGTCCCCATTCTCAGCACAGAGACAGAGTGGGGAGAGATTGCTGCAATCCGAAACTTTCAGTTTTACTGATTCAGAAATTATCAGTCCGGAGGTTGTTTAAACTGGAGTTACTTTTTCACATGGGTCAAAATCTGGGGGATTTCCAGAGTGTTTCTGTTGAGGCTTCCTAAGCAAATGAGAACCAGAAAGTTTTACAGGCTGATCTTGTCACTCCTACCCAGATAGGTAAATGAGCCACAACTATAGAGGTATTTGACCCAGTTCAGTCCCGAATTGCCCCAGTCAACCCTCTGAGCCTCCTCAGAGCACCCTGCACAAAGGGAGCTGGATGTGACCTGATGCAGACGAGGGCTTGCTGCTCCCTGAAGGCTTGCAGAGACGGGTGTCTGCAAGAAGCAGCACAGGGTTGCATTATCCATGAGCCCTTAGCTGTTTTCACATCATCAAACAGCTCTGGTTTCCTTGAAGGCAGGAAGAGTCAACAGGTGGGGATGGAGGAGAAAGTTTTGAGCTTTCTTGCTACCTTTAAGTTACATAAAATAACTTCTCATGGCTAATTTCAATGCAGTTGGCTTCTCTGGTGAAGCTCAAACCACAAGAAGTCACACCAGAGGGGTTATTACAGTTGTTCCTTTAGGTCTGGGGCAGCTTAGGAGCTTGAGATAAGTAACAAGGCTTTGATGTTTCCATTCCCCAGAATGCACCACAAAGAGCTCGCTGCAGGGCCCCCCAGGAAGGAGCCACTTTGTAGGGGTGACCACATCCTGGGGGTGCAGATCACAGGCACCAACAGCATCACTCAGAGCTGTAACAACAGGAAGGCAACAGTGGCCAAGTCACCCCCGGCACCACAAGACAGCAAGGAGAGGATAGAGAGCAAGTTCTAAAGAATCTTGGAGGAAAAGCCACCCCTTTAGGTCCTTTCAAAACCAGCACGGGGCAAGTAGCACAAGCAGGTTCATACCACTCCTTCTCAACTCCATTCCTTTGTGCAGTGAAAGATGCAAAACTTGCACTGCTGACACGGCTCAGGTCCTCTGCTCGAGCTCCATGAGGCATCCCAGCAAAGCCCAAACAGTTCAGACCTGCCCTGCCATGACAGCAAAGCAATTTCTCCTCCCTGATGTGTTCTATTACCCAACAGAAGGAAACCCATACTTTTGGAAATTGAATTCCACTTTCTTGAATATTAAAAGTTATTCCCTTTGCTGAACTGCATTAATAACATCCTTGTTTTAGAGCTCACAGGGAGGGAGCAAACTAAATTTTCTCATGGTGACTCGCAGTTCTTGAGTTGAGACCCAGTGCTTTGGTCTGCTCCTCGCAGCGACAGCAAGCTGCTTGAGGAAGCTGCATCAGACACTCAGAGAGGAGGCAGCCGAGGCACTTGGAAACCGTTGGATTTTTAGCCTCAAGACAAACTGGAGAACATCTTTTGAACGAATGGCATCAGGATACTTGTACCCAAGGATTGTGGTGACACATGCAACTTTTAAAGAAAGAAGCAAGAAAACAGGAAAAAAACAATGAAACAACTCCCCCCAAAAAAACAAAACAAAACCAAACCAAAAAACCACCATGTTATCATCCAAAAGCAATTTTGATTTTTTAATGGGGAAAATGGGTCTTTGTCTTTACTCACTGCAAGAACTTTTACCAGGCAAATGCTAGTGTAAAAAGGATGCTTCTCACAACAGGGACCAACCACCCCATGCCTATATTTGAATGAAGTATCCTAAGCCAAATCATCTTCCAGAACCTCAGCTTGATTTCAAAGATCTCATGCTTCTCCCATCTGTCAGAGGAGGTGACTCACCCTATCTTGTCAAGGGAATTGGACCTTCAGAGGTCTTTATCTTTTTTTCCTTCGGCCCAAATTTCTTAAATTATGACTTTTATTAAACCCCAGCATGATGTGGATCACAGCCATAATTCTTTTTCCCCCACCTTCCCACCACAAATCCATTCAAAGTGAGTGACATTTGCAAAGTGTATTTTCACGGCCCTCCGTAATCCCTTCAGAATATTAAGACTGCATTACTTTGTCTTTGGTTACATTAACTTCAATTTTCCTTATGAGTAAGTATTTGGCTAAAAATTAATATAGTGAAGTTGAAAAGAATCTTATGATAGGAAAAAGACTAATTTCATCTCTGGCTGCTCAGATACCAGAGTACACTGGGGTTAATGTAATTAACTTACAATTTTAGCCTAGGTTGTGTACATACACTGAATCTCCCTGCTGGAAACAAGATTAGATTTTATTACACTATATATCCTGGTTATCTTCACCATGCCTCCAATATTACTTCCCTCAATGACTTCAAGGCTCTCTGCTGCAATGAAAATGCAGAACCATCTGGTATTGAGCCCATGCAGTTTATTTAAGGATTTAATTAAATGCTCTAAATGGAGAGCTTCTTTGAATTAACATTTTAAATGTGACTTATTGCAGGTTTAATATTGTCTTAATGCCAACCTGGGAAACTCCATAGCCAAGTTGTTGACGTTTAAATTGAATTCATTTGGGTGGCTCCAGGGGGACTCATTAATTAATCTAAACAACTAATGGGGATTGGTTCTGACTTTTGATGAAGATTATTTACAGAGACAATTTGCAGTGAATAAAGAGTCACAGTAGGCAAATGTTTAATTGAATTAAAAAAAAAAAAGGACATCTCATTGTGTTCAATATCAAGGATGCATCTTGCGAGTAAGCTTTGAAATACCAAGAAAGGGACGATTGCTTGAAGCTTCCTAGCTGCACACTAATAACAAAGAGAATGGGTAATTACATTTGCCTGTGTAATTTGCAGCTTGTAAAAGGACAACAGGTCTGTCTGTCTAGAGTACACACAGAAAGGCTCTAACTGGAAATTGTCTGTGTTACGAAGACCAAGTTGCCCCACTCACTTGTACTCACATACCAGAAAATGGTGGTTTCCAACCAATCATCAGCTGGAAAAACAGAGCCAACTCCTCTCACTTAGATCTGCAAAACCCCAGAACAACTGCAATAAGCTCCATGGAGCTGCTTTAATTTATAACAACTTAACCTCTAACATCCAATCTTGTTTTATTCTTTGATTGTATCAACTTTGGAATCAGTTATTTGCGCGTCTGAGCACACCATGAGCCCTACAGACGCTAACATCTAGTTAGGTGGTTAGTTTTCAGCAAGGCATAGCAGCAAAACAGTACCTGCTTCCCTCTGTGTCTGCACTCATTAAAGCAAATCACCCTTCAGCAGTTTTCCACTGTTATTATCATTATCCCATCTCATCTTAAAGTTTCCAGTAACACCAGAGGTTGCCACCAAAGGAAGAAAACACGGTGCGCTACAGAGTGCGTGCACTTGCGCTCCCGGTGAAGCACAGCTCCTGCCCTGCACCCCGGCTCCCGAGGACACAAACACCTCTAAATACCTGTGATTTCAAGCATGAATTCTTAAAAAGCCGTTGTGACTTCAACACAAAGCACGTGTATTACCGGCAAGCCTCTTAAGAAAGCACAGAGGGAGACAGAGCGGTACATCACAGATGGAAACAGCAGATCTCTTGCCTGATGCACCCTCTCCTATGTGATTTCTGCTCTTGGTGATTTTCTTGCTTGTTATGGATTGTCCTTAACCTAAGACCAAATTGATTTTAGATTTAAAAGCACTGAAGGGCAGGAGAGGTGAAGGATGGAAAGAAAAAGGAAGACATTGAGAAGAAAGAACAACACTGTGCCGTAAGTGCTACACTTCCATAGCATGGCCATTAACCACGGAGAGAAGTTTGATGGAGGAATCATCCAGCACCTTAAACACCCACACAATTGAAAAACATACCAACTGCCAAAGATGGCCGGTGGAGACTGGAGCAGCACAGACTGACTCTTCACAGCAATACAACTGCCTCTCCCTCAAAGGGGTACCAGTCGCCTGAGAAACTCGCATCTCTTGGTCTGCTTTAATCCAGACATGAAAGGACCTTGGCCATGGCAAAGTCTCTCAGGGAGCCTCATTCATGCAGAACAGGCCCTATCTCACAGCAGGCACCTCAAAGCCTTTATCACACAGTGGCCATTGAACACTGCTGGGTTTATCACCAACACAAATGAATCCAAATGTTCAGTGTTTTGAACTCCCCTGTGCTGTGTCCAGCTCTAATAACGCACTGCACGTGAGCAAGTGCACACTCCCTTTTCTCCACCACTAGGGTCTGATGGAGTCTTGTTCCATGTTAGCACTGCCCAGATGGTTAAACTACCTCTGAGGACTGTTATCTTGGAGGGTGCAAACAAGAAAAAACAGGAGGTGAACATGCCTTGCCTCATGCCAAGGCAAGGCTGAACGCAGGCTGGGCTCACAGTGCTAAATAAGGTTGCACGAGGCAAAGCCAAGTCTGCATTGCATGAGCCTGGCCAGAGCCCAAGGTCGAGCCCACATTCTCATCCCATGTCTCTCTGTGTCAGATTTGCATTTTATTTTCAATAATATCAGAACCTGCCTTGTCTGAATCAAAGACATTGCAAACTTCTTTTCTTCCCAAGGCCAGACACATCCTGCATGCTAATTTAGGAGGCAATTGAGGGGGAGGGTACATTAAGAAAATGCACATGGCCATTAAACCAGGGAGACTAAAGCATCCTGCCTCGATCAGCACTGCTGGATATCATCTAGAGCATCGCCAGCTGCTCTCAGATACCTACAGAGGAGCTCTTTTATGCAAACACCTCCAGTAACAGCTTTTGTGGATCTGACAGACAGAGTGGTTAAAAATTAGGCATTCAGTGGGTATCCAGTGGAGAGACATTGTACAGCACATCTGAAGAGGGGAGTCACACATGGAAAGGAAATTCTGAATTGTCTGAAGAGGAAAGGCTGCTCAGGCAGGTGGGACAGATCCTGACACAGCAGATCAAGCCTCACTCTATCACCCATACTGTCCCTCCCCAACTTCCCAGGGACTTCAGCTCCCATGAATGTGAATTCAGAGACAGAAGACAGTCACATCCCCAATGAAGAAACCATGGCAGATATTCACTGCAAATGGGAGTACAGAAGGATTATGTTGTTTTCCCCATCAACTCGCAAAATTTCCTACAGAACATCTTCCGCATTTTGTGGTTTTGCTTGTTTGGGCTTTTTTTTGGTTTGTTGTTTGGGGGTTTATTTTGTGGGGGTAAGGCAGTGGGTTTTTTTTAGGGTGCTTGGGGTTCTTTGGGTTTTTTTAATCACCCACTCATTCAGGGCTCTCTCAAGGTGGTGTGCTTGTTGAATGTATTTTATTTTCCCCAAGATTGCGCTCTCTCAGTGTGAAAAGTGTTAGTTATTTTGGGAAACCCAAAATCAAGTGGGCAAGCAAAAGAATTATTCATGAGGATACCATCAGGAGAAGGTTACCTCCTTCACCCTGACAGGAGGCCAATAGCTCAGCCATTGTGCCAGGCTCAAAATGAAGAGGTAAAAGTTTCTGCCCCCTTGAACCTGGACAAGGCATTAAGAGCTGAAATTATAGGGCAAGGAGCAGCTGGTCCATCACCAGAGCAGCAAAGGGAGCTATGGCAACACTTGAGGTTCCTTCCAGCCCTGTGCATCTTTGTCCTAGTAAAAATCAAGCACACATTGCAATATCCATTAGGTTTGAGTATCCACAAGGGGATTTTGCTGGTGCTTGACGTAGTCTGCAGGGCTGTGTCCTGTCTTAAATGCATTTCCTCCCTTCCCAGAGCAGCCACCCTCCAACTTCACTCCCAGGAACTGAGGTTTCTTTCATGCTGATGAGATGGAGAAGTGTGGCTTAAAGCAGTTCTTATCTTCTAAAGCTTCTCTTAGACATAATGTTATTTTTCTACTTGGAGCAACCAACTCGGTCTGCACCTGCCTGTGAAAAGGTCACTCACTACAGTAACCTTCTCAATAAAAGACAGTAGGTTTGATACACATGGGGCAGATGCAAGACCTTTATTTAAAAACTTCTTTTTCCAAGGCCTTTAAGAAAACTATCCTTCAGCAGCATCGACTCCCCTCAGCTCTTTCCATACACAAAGGCTACACTAATAGCCATTAAACCATCATTTCCTGCTTGCAGCACCACAAACCAGTGTTTGGCTCCATCCACAACAGCAAGATCAATGAATGGCAGAGTAACCATCTAACCAGCAGAGACTGCTCCATGTGGAGTGGTCACTGGAATAAGTGATTCCAAGCAAAAATTGTTTGTGGTTTTTGTTTTTAGCTGAAATCCTGGTCCTTCTGGGACAGTCCTTCAGTTAGGATTTCTGATGTCCACTGTGTTATCTTTTTGAAACGTCTCACTGCTGTAGGGAATACCAGGTGTTTTGCCTATGCTGCTAGTGCTTAGGAAAAGCCTTCAGATATTGTTTGGTTTTTCTACTTCCTCTATCATCAAACCAAAATATCTTACGGAGACTTCCACAGACTCCTGTGGGCTTTGGTACCAACTATTAAAAGTGTCTGCTTAGGGGCAGCCACACAGTACCTGCCCAGGACAGAGAGTTGACAGATTTGAGACTGCCACTTTAGTTATTGAAAAATGCACATCTAAATAATATATATATTGCATATTTTATATCTACATCAAGAAAACACATGCATGGACACAAACTTCTTAAAACCCCTAAAATCTTCCCCGTGATGCTCTGAAAACCTTAGGAAGCAGCCTATTTTAATCAAAGGCTGGTCAAGCAAATGCATGTGTAGAAACAAACTAGCAGAACAGCTGAAGGACCTTCTGACTAAAACCAGCAAACTATATTTGGAAGTGAGGTGATAGAATCATACACTGGTTTAAGCTGGAAGGGACCTCTAGAGGTCATCTGGTCCAACCTCCTTACACAAGTAAGGACATTTCTACCTAGGGCAGGTTGCTCAGAGCCCCATCAAGCCTGACCTTGAATCCAGGGATGAGGCTTCCACCACTTCACTGGGCAGCCCATTCCAGTGACTATCACCCTCACATTAAAGACTTTTTGTTCTAATATCAAGTCTAAATCTATCCTTTCCTAGCTTGAAACCATTGCTCCTTCTCCCATCATTACAAACCCTTTTGAATAAACCTTCCCCCATCTTCATGCAGGCCCCCTTCAGGTACTGGAAGGTGACTAAGGTCCCCTTGGAGCCTTCTCCAGGCTGAATAGCCCCAACTCCCTCCGCCTGTCTTCATACAAGAGACGCTCCATTCCCCTGATCATTTTGGTGGCCCTCCTCTGGACATGCTCCAATATGTCTACATCCTTCTAGTGCTGGGGGCTCCAGAACTGGATGCAGTACTCCAGGTGAGGTCTCACCAGGGCAGAATCATCATTCTTGATCTGCTGGCCAAAACCGGCACATGAAGATGCATTTTCTGATTCTCATTTACATCCTTCTGTTATAAATAAGGCAATTCCAAAGACAAAAAAAGAGAAGTTATGTTGAAATGTTGGATGGCAAAGCCATCACCTTTCTCACTGTTTGGATTAAAATGTTGCTTTCCACATCCAAAATGTTTATAACTTTAAGTAAAAAGTGTTTATATGTAAAGTACAATGTGTTTAAAATGTGTATAAACAGAAGTAAAAGCTGAACATTGAAAGAAATATTTGCAAGCAGAGTTTGGTTTTAAATACTTGTCCTACTCCAGGCAGAATCCACAGACCACACAGAGTGTCATAAAATACCACTTTTTTACTCCCTTACAAAAAGGAACATGCGTATTACCAAAGGAGATCTGGGGAAGTTCAGAAGAATTTCAACCATAAAGGCAAGATTTACACTCTCAGATGCAAACATCAAACCAAGATGTTTATATCTACTTTCATATCCTGCACCAAACACCTACATGAAGAGCCTGTAACAGAGTAGGATCCTGAACCAAGCTGCAAGTAAAGCTGAGCCTAGGTTTCACATCTGGGACCAGTGTCAAAAACATTAGCCCAGGCTGGCTACCTCTGTCATAGTCTTTACCATTGCTGAGATGAGCTAATTTTTGCCAACCAGGGTAAACATCATTCTTTTGTACAACGGAAAACATCAACTTAGTCGATGTTATGAAGCATGATTTAGTTTGGGATTAAGCAAAGCTAAAAGACTGACCTTGCGTCGGTCACCAAGATCTTGATTGTCTTTGGTATTAAATTCACAGACAGAAGCTTCCATGTCCTAAAAAAAAAAAAGACAACAAAACATCAACAATGAAAAAAAAAATTAATTTATGTTATTGACAAATTTTATATCCATGCTTGCTCCAGCGGTATTTGAACTTCACAGCACACAGAAAGATAGCTTCAATTTTGTGCTCAGCATTTCTTGTTGCTCAAGTGCAGGAAGGACAAAAAAAAAGAAGAAACAAAGGTTTCCAGTTTCTCAGCACTGATATGGATATATGGCAAGAGACGGCAAACCCATGTGACAGGGATAATGTGGTTGAAAACATGTAGAAAAAGCCTTCAAAGAAAAAAAAAAATCCCTCTTTTCCTGTCTAAACTTTCTCTTAAAAAAACAAAGCAACCAAACCAAAGCAAAACAAAACAAGAAAAATTTGAAGTATCTGCCACCTTCTGTAGCAAGAAGTGGGACAATTTTTCTACCAACTTTTAAAATCTGACGCTCATCAAAACTTGAGCAGTTGATAAAAGTTAAGAATACTCTGCAGCATCTACTCTCCCTGAGGCTCCCCCCCATCCATTGCCTCTGTTGGTGTCAACAGAGAAATGCAGACACAGACAGAAAAAGCTGTTTTGTCCAAAGACTCCAGCAGGTAACAGCAAACTTGAGAGCAAAGCCCAGAGCTGCAAAAAAGCTGTCCCAAGTCTGCTAGAAAATCCTTGAAACTTTGAGGAAAAGCCAAAAGTGACAGCAGGAAGGCTCTAGAAAAGGCATGGGGAATTGACTCTGCTATTGCAACAATATCTCTGTAAACTGTTCCCCGCGTATGGTGCTAAAACCTACAGTTTTACATCGTTACGTAAAGCATGAACTAACAGCCCTGCTGAGGTATAAAGGTTCCTGAAGCATAATGGAGAGCCATGAACAGGAAGGATTTCCAGCGGTACTTGAATGGTTCTCAATAAAGTTGAACACCTAAATTATTGAGGCACTACACAAAAAACCCACTTCAGAGAAGTAAATTCACAAGATATCTGTATCCCTCATGAACTTTGTGGTTACAGAATAAAATGCCCTAAGAAAACATCAGCTGGTAAATTACTGTGTGATTGCTGATGCCTGAGGATAATGTCAGGAGGATGGCCAGGCTCTCCACACTTAATTTTTCATTTTGCCTTTGAAAATATCTACAAGTGGTTCTGGAATCAGTGTAGCTTCCTCAAAAAAATGTATAATGCTTATATTTGTTGGACATATTTGTTTCCTTGCTCAGGGAGAGCAAGGAAAACTACTAAGAGAACATGAAGCAGGCTTTCATAAATAACAAATCTGTCAAAAATATTGTTTCTACGGTAAGCACTTATTTTCCTCCACTGTGCACATGGATGCACAGCTAGTTTTTAGGCAGTCCAGACAAACTGCAGCAGGGGGCACCCACACACATTCAGGGTTTGTGCAAAGAATTTCCCCTTGAACTCCGGGCAAACAAAGTTCAATACAATGAAAGATATTGATTGGTAATTTATATTCAGAATATCTAACTGCAAAAGAATTACTACATGCCAAGTGAGACACCTTAAATACCAGACTAACTATACAAGCAACAAAACCTCTGAATTAGGCGCCAGGGTGTAAGAGATGGGGCTGGCTCAGCTCTGCTGTGGCTATAAACTGGGAAATCCAGACCAGTAAGTCCCATTTCATGCACACAAGAACTGGTAAAATCAGGTCTGTGCTTATTCTGTTTAATTACTAAATTATCACCCAGTCCCTTTTCAGCATTCTGTACTGAACTACCCCTGGCAACAGATTAAGGGAAAGAGAACATGCAAAGTGGAAAATCATGAGCGTTTGTTTCTGGAGAAGACAACTGAAAGCAGGGAAGGCAGAATTACAAAGCTGCAGCTCTGAGACAAAAAGCACAGCAAGACAAATGCCCATTACTCAGCACAGTGTTCTACTACTTTCTTAGCAACACGCATCACTTGGATTAATTTTCTGAAACAAACCAGACTGTCTCAACAGCAGCCTGATGGTCTCAGCAATTCGCTTTACAATTACTCACTAAACTACCTTGATTTAATTATTCAAGAAGAATCTCAGTGCCACTGATAACTACTTAATTAAAAACACAACTTTAGAGCAATAAGAGTCACATTATATTGCATTTGAAATAGATTTCTCACTGAAAACATGCACAGTTCATTTTAACCAGCTTAATGTGCCAATATATTCAGAGTCTCAAGGATTTTAAGAATGGCTCGAGCAACAGCGATCATCCAGGGGCTGCAAACAACACTCATAAGCTTGTTCTCATTTGGAGCAATTCTAGTAAAGTCAAATTAAGAAAAGCATCACTGCAACAAGCTAGCCTAGAGCATGAGTAAACTTTACACTAAGGAAAGTCAGAAGCTGAGGCATCAGAACAAGCTCTTACCCTGCTCCACCTTCCCCGAGTGCAGGCACCTCTGCCTGCTCGCCTGTCTCCTGCCCTTCCCACTGGTGTGGAGATCTACAGGTGAAGATGCAAAACCCTAACTGGGGCTGCCCTTTGCATTCCCACCCAGGACCCACCCTGGTCCCAGCTAGGGCAAATGCAGCTGATTTCAGCCTCTCACTCCCTCCTGTGACCTGCGTCTTCTCTCTGGTATAGAATCATAGAATGGTCTGGGTTTGGCAGGACCTTAAAGATCTAGCCCAGCCCTCCTGCCATTGACAAGTACACCTTCCATTAAGCCATGTTGCTCGAAGCCCCGTCCAACCTGGCCATGAATGTTTAAGGGAGGAGATATGCACAGCTTCTCTGGGCAACCTGTTCCCGCATCACACTACTCTCCCCATAAAGAATTTCTTCCTTATATCTAATCTGACTCTACCTTCTTTCATTCTGAAACCATTACCCCTTGTCTTACCACTGCACTCCTTGATCAAGAGTCCCTCTCCAGCTTTCCTGTAGGCTTCCTTTGAGTACCGGAAGGCTGCTATAAGGTCTCCCTTAACTATGCTGTAGTTATGTACATCGTTGTAGCAGAGTTACAGGGAGTATTGCTGTTACAGGCCAAAAATAGGAAACTTGTCCTCATTCTGGAAAAGCACCCCTGACCTTAACTTTTCAGTACTACCTTCAGCTCAAAGTGTTGCCAAAGGCATGAACATCAAGTCTCCAGACTGTTTGGCTCCCCTACCTGAACCTCAGCCCTGAAAGTCTCCAGGATCTTCCCCCAAAGAGATCTTCTGCCCCTGCACTGGGCCACGTGCACTGGGAGATATCCGGCTCCTTCCTCTGTGCCCCTTCCCCAGCCACCCCCCACCATCAACATGGTGGAGCAACTCAGATCCTCCAGGCTGGAGATCTCCAGCTGAGGGCAGTCACCTGAAAGCAATTCCCATTTTTTATGAATCTTATTTTTTTCATGCGTATCAGGTATGGGTTGCACAGGTATCAGTTTATCCTTGCAAGAGTCAAGAGCAGTCTTTGATAACTTGGGGTTTTTAACCTGTGAAAGAAAGGCTTGCAGACAAATTGGCCCAATTGCTGCTGACAGAGGTGGAGACAGCCTTTGGGGAAAGGAGCTGTTAGCTGCCTATGGTGAGATGGAGTGGGTGCAAGCAAGGGTGACTGAGACACCAGCATGACTCATGTGGCACCTTCTGAAAGCACCAGCTAGATTTAGACTGTGCCAAGTGATGTAGGAAAGCCTCCCAAATTACTAGCATGCCATTTCCTATTTAGTTATTTAAAACACCTCTTCTTCCCCTTAACTAGGAAGTACCAGCTCTTTGGTTTTAATACATTTTCAGTGCAGATGAACCTATATATGTATTTATATATGAAAAATTAAATTACTACCTTCTTGAATACTATCTTTGGGGTTTATTGTTTGCCCTTTCTCCCCTGCTCTTCCCAGAGAGACCAACCATCACATGAAAATGCTTTTCATCATCTGCAAAATTTGATGCCCAAAATAGCCCCACGGTTGCCCTAGCAACTAGCATTTATTCCCCCTCCCCCCAGCATCCCCCCCTTTGCATATTGCTGCATATTTCTATCATCTCTTTCCAGGCACAGTTCATAAACACGGCTGCATAATAAAGAATGTTATCACCAATGACTTACAGCCCAGCTGCTGCAAATAAGATATGAAGTGGCAGGGAAATACAATTTCATGCAGCTAGGACAACAGATTGATTGGGTGCCCTTCAAATTTGATGCCACTTCTTTAAGTCTGTCCAAATTCAAAAAAAAAAAAAAAA
>VWZY01010533.1:10238-23830 GCA_013399075.1 Chloroceryle aenea
TGGTGTCTGCCATTTCCTTGACTTACCCTCTCCGACCGGCCAAGCCCCGGGGCAGCCCCGTCCCGCAGGTCCCGCGCTTCCCTCCGAGACACCCGGTGAACCCCCGCACACCGGCAGCGGTTGGCTTTACAGGCAGCGGTCACGGTGAACGTTGCGCTGGCCTGGCTCTGCGCTCCCTGAGAGCAGTGGTATCTCCTGAGGTATCTCTCTGGGTAATCCCCGAGGAAATTTAAGGGGGTCAGCAGAGGCGTTTTCCCATTTTAATAGTCAGGATTTAGTTTCAGGCTTCATACTTTGGTGATGCCAAGACTGAGAATGCCGGAAGATCCTCCGAGTGCCACAGGTCGTTGTGCATCTGCCCCTCTTGTCCAGTTTTTCCTCCGTGCCCAGCATCTCCCCATCCTCTCGGAGCTGGAGTGACTGTTTAGACTGGATCTTGCTGCTTTGATTATGAGCAGATATTTTTTTTGCCTTCCCCTGCATCAAGTAAACATTGTATGTGAGGCATTAACATTTGCAAACACACATTAAAAGAGCACTTAGCGATGTTCAGCCGGTTGGATCACTCAGTTGGCTGAACAAAGCTAACCCTGTAATTTTGTGCACAGGGCGTCTCACACGTGAATGAGAATAAGGAGGGAGGGAGTGTTGCAGGATGGGTTCCCTTTGCTGGACTCTCCCTGTGTCCTGGAGAGGATGAGTGTGAAAGAAACTAACCCCAGTGAACTTACTGTCCCGATTTACCCGGTCTAAAAAGGGGTTTATGTGGCACCCATCTATAGCAAGAGGCCAGAGTGCCTCTGAATTGCAGCTTTTTCTGGTGTAATCTGTAAGCCTGCAGTGAGTGAAGGGTTCTGGCTTTGCTGAGTCCTCCACCTGGAGAGCTGCACTGCTTGTGAGACCCTCAGGGATCTGGGAGGGCTTGGGTAGGCTCAGTTTGCCCAGTGCTTTGTGTGGCTGTGCTAAAAGAAAGAAGAAAGTGTGAATGGGGGTTGTATTCACACAACAAGAAAATTCAGCAGGATTTTTGGTGATTAAGAAACATTCATCTCTAGGTTGCAGGTGAGCCTTGCAGTTCCAAACCTGTACTTGGAGAAGCCCTGAGTGGGGGGGGGGGTTTGGTCAGTTCACATAACATCTCCCCCCTTCCTGCAGCTGTATTTTTCTCAAGTTCAATTCAGTTTAGACATCTCCCCTATTTTTTTTTTTCTCTTTCTCTCTTTCATTCTTTCCCCCACAGCTACAGTTGCTAAAGTGATTGACAAATTTGAGGATGAAACTGCAGATGACATTTTCCCCGTTGGTAACATAAGGAAAAAAGCTTCAGCCTCTCTCTTGGAAGCTGATAAAAGGTACAGTGGAAAAGCCACATCTCGCAAAGCTTTGCAAGAGGAGCTCTGGGGAGATGCTGTGTCTGAAGGAGGATCTGGTAAGATGTCTCATTTCATTTTTTTTCCACTAGAATATGCAGAATTTGATGTCAGCACATTAACTGAGCTATCTGAACTGAGGTGACAAACTGCAGGTCCCTCTTAGAGGGCAAGAAAGTTACATCTTGAAATACCTTCCTTAAATTCAGGCCATGTGGTTTGTGGTCTGAGGGACGGGGAAATCCCAAGGAGAAGGTCAGTTGGGATTGAGGGAAGGATGTGGCTGCAGGTAGGATGAGCTTTGGTGCACTGAACTTTGTGTGGAAGAAAAGAAACAGCTCCTGCTTTTAGGCCAATATATCTCGAGGTCTGCAAGTATGTAGAGATTCTCATTAAAAAAATGCATAAAGCAAATTTTGGCCTCCTTATTTGCTTTGCTCTCTGCTAGTGACTGAAAGGAGCTTGTAGTGAGGTGGGGGTTGGTCTCTTCTCCTGGGTAACTAGTGACAGGATGAGAGAAATGGGCTGAAGTTGCTCCAGGGGAGGTTTAGGTTGGATAGCAGGAACTATTTTTTTCCTGAGAGAGTGGGGAGGCCTTGGGACAGGCTGCCCAGGGAGGGGGTGGAGTCACCATCCCTGGAGGGGTTCAAAAACCATCCAGATGTGGCCCTTCAGGACAGGGTTTAGTGGTCCTGATAATATTTAGTAGATGGTTGGACTGGATGATCTTTAAGGTCGTTTCCAGCCTCAGTGATTCTGTATTTCTTACCATGATGTCATTTCATGGGAGAAACTAAGCCGTGGATTGCTGCAGAAAATGTGAGCTGAGCTCTGGTGGTGAACGTGGCCTCACCTTCCCTTCTGAGCCAAAACAAAGAGTCACATCTCACAGATAAAAGGGAGCTTGGAGCTGAAATGGCCCAAACCTGCAGCTGTTGATGCTGCACACTGCAAAGTGGCACATTTTGCTGGTAAGTAAATAACCTGGGGTGTTTGTTTGGAACCTCTTATTAGCTGAAGAAGCTTTAGATGACTGGTACAGTGGCAGTGAAGATTCTGAGGAGGATGGCAGTGTAACAAAGGAGCAGCCTGGCAGTGCTGGCAGTGACCAGGAGGATGACTTGGAAGATGAGGAAGAGACAGATCCATCTGTCAAGGCCAAGGCACCAAAGTTCAGTTTCCAGAATATCACAGACTTTGAGAAATTTACAGAGGGGATGGATGATGCGGGAAGCAGCGAGGGGGAAGATGAGGATGATGATGCCAGCATGGAAGAAGGAAGTGAGGAGGAGGAGGAGGAATATGGGAGTGAAAACCACAACAGGATAAAGGAAACCAAAGACAGTGAAGATGATGGGGGGATAACAACGTTCTCAAAAAGACAAGAGACTGAAGAAGTGGAAAGAGGGAAAGCTGTGAAGAACCAGCTAGGTTTGTGCATCCTTCCTTTGTGTTGTGACAGGCTTTCCCCTTGCTGACGCTCTAGAAACCACCTATGTTCAGAACCTCTGTGCTGGCAGCGTGCTGCATGTGCAGGTTGTGGCAGCCCTGGTGATGTGCAAATGTTCTGCCAGATCTGCTCTGCAAGCTGGTGTCACTGCTGGCTCAAAAGCTCACGTTGTAAAATGTATTGATGGAGCAGCACTGAATGTACTGGTAGTGCTGGTGGGGCTGGGTGTTCCCCAGACTGGTAGTGGTGGAGATCTCTCTTTTGTTTCTGCTCAGAGTGTAGTGCCACATGCAGTCTGTGTCCTGTTAAACTGTCAGACCTCTGCAGAATGTCCTTTTAAAAGTAAAGCAATGGAGGGATGATTTTCTTTATTTTTTTTCATAGGAAGGGATTCTACTTTGCCCAGAGACCCCTTCTGGTACCAGTTTTGTTCTGAGTCGCTGAATTCAGAGATTTGCCCTAACCAGGAGTAACGTAGCCCAGAGGAGAGGGCCTGTGCTGTTGAATCAGCAGCTCCTTCACGAGGAGGAAGTGCTTTGGCTTGCTAAAATTGTTTTCTTTTCTCTTTGTTATGAAGCACTGTGGGATCAGCTATTGGAAGGGAGAATCAAGATGCAGAAGGTGCTTGTAACAGCCAACCGACTTCCCCAGCCAGATACTTACCCAGCCTTCAAAAAGGAAGGTGGACAGGAGTTTGACAACGCTGTCAAGAACTGTAAGAACTCTTTTGTTTTGTGCTGGTTCTTTTGCTTCGTGTTGGGTTTTGTGCTGGGTCAGTGAATGCAAGGAGTTCTTGTAACCAGGAGTAACATAGTCCAAGGGTGGGGGTCTTGTGCTGTTAAGTCAACAGTAAATATCTTTTCAGCTTGGAGCTGCTTCATCTTTTTCCTTTTCAGAAACACTGTTAATGATATTAATCTGATGAGATTCAGAGTGGATTCTCCACTCTGGCAAATGGTGCACGCTCCAGCTGATGAGTACTAAGTGCTCAACTGCAGAGTGCTGTGGGTCTGTTTCATTCTTAGAACTGGCCACTATTTTTACTGGCCCTGGGGTAAATGCCCGGGGAGATAACATGTCTGGTGTTAGCCTTAAGAGCAAATACAAACCTACTGCAGGTATCTGTCAGTGTCCCTTTCTCCCTGACACGTTTGTCACTTTCTGTCAACAAACAGATGACAGTATTTATACACAGAGTGCTCTTTTTTTCTGATCCCACTAAACAGAAATTAATCCACTTCATGGGGTATTCTTCCAGTGATTTATGAGTCACAGAGATCAGCCCAGTAGCATTTCAAAGCTTGCCAGGTTGGTCATCCCTTTCACTTCCTTTTCTTCTTTCCCAGTCGTTAGAGAGCTCACTTTCCAGAACATTTCAGCCCCACAGGTGAGGATGCTGAGAAGCCCCCTGTTGTCAAGTGCTCAGTAGAAACACTGTAGTGGTGTGTGCAGCCTGTCACGTGGAATGTCCCCTCTGCTGGGGCTGTGTCCCCTCAGCCACACCATGGCCACCTTGTACATGCTGTACCTGCACACTAAGGAGTTTTGGCCTGGGCTGGTGCAAGGCACCTGAAAACTGGATTAGGAACTTTTGCCAGCATCAGGCTTGACCCTGAGTCTCATCCCTGCAGCCAGTTGTGACTATCTGAGGGCTCACACAGAAGGTGGTTAGCTGATGAGTTAATCAGCTTATCTGCAGTTATGGCAGGTGAGGTGCTTTCTATCTGAAAGCTGGCTCTGCTGCTTTAAATAAAGTGATTAAGGAAAAAAAAAAGGCAAACTCCCAACAATAGGAAGCTGTCCTTTCAGTGGAATGCAGGTTATTAATGTATTTAATGAGATGCATTACAAACTGCACCGAGCGCCGTGTTTCATTACAGGTCCAAAATGCAATATCATTAAAGACCTTTAACAGAAACAATGGTTGACATTTTGATATTTCCCATAAGCAAAATACACCCAAGAACATGGAATGTAACACCGTAGAGCAGAGAGGCTGATCTTGCAGTTGTCCCAAACACCAGAGGAACATCCACTGTTGGTAACTGCTCAGTGGTTCCCTCCCCACCCTGTTCTCCTGATCAGGGCTGCCTGGCACACTCTGACGTGCCTGGGTTCATCTCTGGCACACTCTGACATGCCTGGGTTCATCTCTGGCACACTCTGACGTGCCTGGGTTCATCTCTGGCACACTCTGACGTGCCTGGGGTCATCTCTGGCACACTCTGACGTGCCTGGGTTCATCTTCTGTGGTTTATTTGTAAAGACAGCAAAGAAAATAAAGCTGGAAGGACCTGGGCAGAGTTATCAGAGGGAGCCCTCAGGCTGGCAGGTGGGAAGTAATGAATTTAGGAACATTCTGCTACTACTAGTTTAGTGTTTTCTAAGGGACACAGGTTATATTCCTTTTTTAATTTCTATTTTTTAAAAAAATACAATCTGTAACTGTACAGAGGAGTGGGTGACAATAAACAGTCACTTTTGCTGAGCTGCACTACTGTCCAGTGCAGCCGTCGCTGCCCCGCAGAGGTGCTCTTTCCAGAAGTTCCCAAGTGCCAAGCATGAGATAAAGAACTGGATCCTATGTGAAGACCTTGGGGCAGACAAGGGATGTAGCTGCTGTTGTGTGGCAAAGACCCATTTCTCTCTCTCTTGTGTGTGTTGGGCCCTGGGAGAGGGATTGGGGTCTGATCAGCTGCTCGAGTGGTACCCGTGGCGGGGCTGGGTCACAGCTTTCTTCTCAGACCTTCTGCCAGGGTAACCAGGCTGTGCCCTGTCTGTTCAGGAGGTGAAATTCAGAAAATACACCTGGTCACATATTTAAAGTTCTTTAATGAATGGATGCACCTTGATTTATGAGGGGGAGAAAATCTCACTATAAATCACCTTCCAATAACAAGTCCTAACTTTTAGCTGATCAAGTGGTTTGGGGGGGTGGGGAATCTCAATTTATAATAAGCTTCTAATAAAAAGTCTTAATTTTTAGCTGAGCAAGTGCTTTACTGGCTTCTGTAAGAAATAAACTTTTTCCCTTGACTCTGAGCAGTGATGTAGTGGGCTGGGGAAACATTTCTGCAGCCCTGAGTTCTCCTCCCTGCTGTATCACCAGCTTGTGGGTAGGATCCCAGACAGGACAGATGAGAAGAATTGTGCTTGAGAAAGTATAAAGCTGAGTGGAAGACAGGACTTGGTAAGTCCTGAGTGTTGAGGTGGTTCTGTTGGGGATGTGCTTCAGTCTCAGACAGGCTTTGGGAATATTGTGACATTGGTTTGGACTGGGTGATTCTCTCCTTTCAGGGAAACCTCTGCACTTCTTTCCAAAGCCACAGAATAAATTTGGCATGCTTTCCTCATCCTCATTGAACAGGATGAAATCATTTTGTCTTCACGTTGCACAGAGCAGTTGGTGCCAGAAATGCAGCCTCTGGGTGTACGCCGCAGCCTGCGGAAGGCAGGAGGGCACCGAGGGGTCTCTCAGATCCTGGACAAGTCCCCTACATCTCTTTGACAGCTGCCTCAGAATTTAGCCCAAATCCTTCCATTGCTCGGGAAATTTCTGCTCTGTGCTCACAGGAAGGATGAAATTTTTTTTTAAATAGAAAATGATCCCTGGTATATTTGTCTCTTTGGTGTTTCCCACTTGTGCTGACCCTCAGTGCAGCTGGTGATGGTGGTGAAATCCCCCAAGGGCTTGAGAAGATAGCAGTGCTCTGTGTGTGTTATTTTAGAGCCAAAGCTGAGTGACAATGGTGAGGTCAAGCTTGTTTTCCAAACGTGGAGATTGGAGGTTACGAAACCTCGTTTAATTTATTAGTTTTGTAATCTTTTATGAAATGATTTTTTCTTTTAAAATGATACAACCTGCTTTGGACAGTCTGGAATTCCTGAGATCTCAGGTTCTGGTGGATGATTTACTGCAAAATTGCTTATAAATTGAAGTAGAAAATGTTTTGCAGACCTGGCAGCTTTCAGGCTTCACACCCATTTGTCACCCAGCATTTCCCTTTGTGTATAGAACAAGAATTAATTAGGCTGCACTGCAGGAAAAGTTTATGGCCATAATTTATATAGGATGAATTTCTGGTTAAAGAGACAGCATTGCTTTGTTTGCACTGCTTTACTTTTTTCTTTCTTTCTTATTCTTTTTTTTTTTCTTTTATTTGATCTTTAATTACACTCCAGATTTTTTTATTTTATTTTTTTTTCTGTCACCCTTTTTAAATACAAATTGGAGACCAACCTGCTGGTCACGGAGCTCATGTTTATTCCTGTTTTGCATCCGTGGAGGCAGCCTGAGTGATTTTTAATAGTGGCATCACAGTGGCTGCGCTCTGAATGCAGTGCAGATGTTTAACGTTGAATGCACTGCACACGTGAGCTCCCACAGCTTACGTCTGCGAGGTGCTGCTGCCTGGAGTGGTCTGTTCCTCCAAGATACATTTGTATTCTCTCACACCCTATCTTCCAGTCTAGTCCAGGGCTTGAGATGTTGCCTCTGTTTGGGGTCTTGCGCGTTCAATTAATGTTTTTCATAATCAATGCGAGTCAGAATTTGCAATCTGCTCCTGATTTGCACATTAAAGAGACCCATTAATTAAAAATTCCAATCCCTGGCATGTTCCCGCAGGATCCTTGCATTATTTACATAGAAAAAGAGTGCAAGGTGCAAGTTTCTTGTGCTGTCGCTGCACAGATTGCACGCCTGCCATTCGTAGTGCTCCGTACGTTTGCAAGGGGGGAGGAAGGTTAGAAGTGAAAATGGCACCAAAAATTACCTCAAGGGCAACAAAGAGCCAAAAAAGAGGTGGGAAAAGTGTTAGTGAAGCCCTGTCCTGTGTCAAGAATGAAGCAGTTTCTAGGCTTGGGGCTTGTCATGTTGAATCTTGATTTGGTGACAAAAAAACCCCACACAAGTAGTTGAAGGGCAGGGGGGCAACAGGAGCTTTGAGAAAAGGTATCGTGATCGACAGAGTTTCAGTCACTGCTGCTTCATGCTCCACAAGAAGTGCTGGGTATTCTAGCTTTTAAATAGTATAATGTGGGATTTTCAGTTTTCAGTTGGTGAGATGAGGTGTAAAACCATTGAGAAACCCAGGTGAGGCCCTTGCAGAAGGCAAGGTGCTGATGAAACCACAAGACTAAGTGGACAAGTAGTTGTATATGTATTTTTTTATAAGTATATCCATTTACTTCCCAAGTGTTCAGTAGGTTCCTGAAATGCAACTTACTGGCTGATGTTTTGAGAGTGGTTTGGTTTTGATATTTTGGTTTGTTTTTGTTGTTGTTGGTTTGGTTTTTTTCAGTACTGGTTTTGGTGTTCGTCAGTGGATTAAGAGAAAATCCTGGAATCCCATGTTTCTGTTCTTCAGCATAAGCCCAAGATAAGTTGTTTGGGAGAACTGGAGACTCTCAGTACTGGTTTTGGTGAAAGGTTAGAGGTGCAGGGGTGGATTTGCTCGCTGAAGGCACAAAAGTGGGGACAACAAATATTAACTGTTACTTACACTTTGTGGAGCTGTGCAGAAGTTATACAAAGGTTTGTGATCGATAAGAGAATAAACCTGAATAAAGTGAAGCAGCTAACCCAGTCAAATGCTGCACGTGCATGCTGGGCCATTATCCCTGGACCTGCCTGGGTTGTTAATGTGTTAACGGAGCAGCCGCAGCGAGCTCTGCCCGGCAGCTCCCTGAACTTGGCAGCAGAGGAGGCACCGTGCTGAAAGCAGACACAAAAACCTGTCCAGCTTGTGATTCTGCTGTAATTTGGGCATCTTTGCTCAACTCACAGGGATGTTTGAGTTTTAAGATGTTCTCTGTAGCTTGTCTTCATTGCTGTGATGATTTGTCCACGGATGTTGTCTGTGGCCACGAGCTCCTGGTGTCGTGTCCGTGCAGAGGACACAATTCCTGTGTTCCTTGTGTTCAAGGAGGGTGCTGTATCCAGATGAAACCTCGTTTCCCCTGTCATTTAGCATTTCCATGGTATCCTTCCAGAAGAACTGTTGCCTTGGGCTCATTCCCACAAAAAGACCAGCTTGTCTCAGAGGCAGGGCGTTGCAGAGCACTGCAGTTAGCACGGGGCACTGCTGCACCACATCACCTCCTTCAGCCCATGAGCACGATGCTCCGGGCCCGAGGACAGCAGCACAGTGCAGTTTGCCTCTTGGGAATCGATGTAATGGTGAAGATCCCACCTTTCCTTCTCCATACTGAGCTCAGGCTGCAGAATATTCGAGCATGTGCACCTTTTACCTCCTTAAAGAAGTGCTTTAAATGAGGTGCTGTGTGGAAACTTTATTCCAAAGGAAGAGGTGGAGAGATATAACAAGGGAAATGAGGGTGAGGGACATGTGGAGTTTGTAGGAAGCACCTCACTGTTCATAACCGGGCTGTAGCCAGGTTCCTCAGCTCGGAGGCAGTTGCTGGATAACTTCTATTCCACATTGATTACTTATTCCCCGAAGGTGTTCCGAGTCTCAGGTGCAGCAATCCAGTGGTTCCCATGTAAAGATGTTTTACTGAAAAGCAGAGCTAAAAGGAGCACTGAGAAAACTTTGCAGGACTTGCCTGAGCCTGCACAAGGCTGGGTGTTTGGTGCTTTCTGGGAAACAAAGGAGATATTGACTTGTTTTTCTCCTCAGAAGCTCAGTCCAGTCTTTGCCTGTGCCAGGAGGGGCTGTTTCTGGAGTGGAAATAGGGACATTTGCTGGTGGAGGACTGTGCTTCCACCTGGAGCAGGCTTTGGTGCACCTGGCTGGTTAACTACTCCCAGGACACAGAGCTGTGGCTTGTGACTACCCAGCAGCAGGTTTGTGGACAAGGCCTCTTTAGGAGGTGATTAAGAATCCCACTTAGCTTCGTAGCCAGCAGGAGAGCTCCACAGATGCCACGTGTTCTCTGCTTTTACGTTCTTGCATATTAACTGTTCCTGCAAGAATGCTCCACGCTCAGTTTCTTTCTTTTCTTCTGGGTTAGTCTGGTAATATTTTGCTGAAAAGGGGCTCAAACCAGAGGGAAGGGTTCAGTTTGGTATCTGGTGTATGTTTGTTTGTGTCTTGTACTAGGGGATGTGTACCAGACAACCTGTCCCACCTCCCATAGGAGGAGGCAAGGGATGCTCCTCTCTGGCTGCTCAGGGGAGCTCCCCCTCTGCCTCGCTCCTCAGCCACCCCTCCTTGCCACTGTACCCACCTGGTTAGAGAGAAGCCCTGAGAAGAAACGGGCTTTATCGGCACGGGCTCGGGATTTTCCCGGAGAAGCCTGCCGGAGTCAGCTGCCAGTAACTCACTCTGAATTTCGTTATCGTCTCTACCCGTGGATCACTTCTAAAACTAAAATCTATCCATAGGTACATCTGGAGGTGATAATGCATTAACACAGAGCAGGGTGTAGGTGTCACAGGGGAGGGGGGAGGAACTAAGGCACGGGCAGATTACACCGTTTCCAGAGGCATAGAGCAGTTACAGGATTAATTGGTGCTAGGCAAGATCATGGACTTAAATATATTCTTGCTTTGAAGATTTTTACTGGGAGCCTGCACAAATGTGTGACAGAAGAACTGGGTTTCAAGCCTGAGTGTAAATTATTGTGATCGGATCTCGCCCACTTAAAACTGGTAGTTCATTTTAATTGAATTGTATCAGTCTAGACACTTTATGAATACAAAAAACATCCCGCTTGTCAGTTGGTGCCGGGCTGAATGTGATTTAAATGGATATGGATGCAGGTGTCCCCAAATTGCACCTTTCCTCTCTGATCTAATGAAGAATCTATTCAGCCCTTTTTGGGACTGAGCCAAAGCCCGTTGACAGTAATGAAGACTTTTCTCTTGACTAAAATAACAAATCAGACCCTTTTGATTTGTTTATTTGTTTATTTTGTAAATTTTTACTGTCCTCATCCTCTGCCGAAGAGACCTTTTAATAAGAACCAGGGTCAGGAAGGATGATAAGCTGTGGGTGGCCGTTCTGTGTGCGTGGGAGTGAAGCGATATGAAGTGAGGAGCCTTAGACAAAGGCAGAGGTCTCGATTTTGGAGCTCTGCTGTTGTTTGTGTGCATGGTTAGTTGGGTAATGGGGGGTGTGATGTTTTGTGCGTGTGCAGAACCTGGGCTGTGCAAGGTACCAGAAGAGTGTTTGGTGGCTGCTTGTTACTGTCTCTGAATTGTTCAGTAATTCTGCGTGGGAGGTAGTGGAGAAATGTAGGATATTTATTTAACATGCCAGCTTGGACCTTTTCCAGAACAAAACATTCTTGCCCTTCCTCACCACGTGCCAAGGTGCTTGGCTTGTGGCATTTAGTCCTTTTGAGCACAACTTTTGTCCATTTCTCTTGTGTAGATGTGGTAAAATTTAAATGCTGCTATTTTATAGGTTATCTCCATAACCCTGCGTGTCAGCCACCTGGAGCTCCAGGTTTCTTTTAAAGCTGTCTTAAATTCTAGCACAAAAAGCAATGGGAGAGTCCATTGTCGTTGACCTGAGACTCCCAGACTGGGATTACACCACACGGAATAGGTTTGCCTATACTTAAGTTTCCTAAGATAATTAATAACTAATTAAATTAAGTTTAGCTGAATACTTGCCCATGCTGGACTGTATCCTCCCCGAGCAAGACGCGGGGAAACAAAGGCTTGCAAAGCATCCGGACCAGCGTGTGCAAATGTCAGCTAACTGGGATTAATTGGCAATTGGTTACCTTGAGATGGAAACTCAGGGCTTGTCATGATAAATGTAATTAATGGCCTGGTATTATATGGGGAGGTCAGTCTAGATGGGCTAATGTTCCCTTCTGGCTTTAATATCGAGATAACTATGAAATTTCACATTTCTTCCTCCTTACTTGGGGAATCCTGCCCGGCAGAGGCGGCAGCGCACGCTGTCAGCTTCTTTGCATTTACAGTAATGTAAAACATCAGGTTTTATAAATCTCATTTTTACAAGCCCCATCCCCTCCCTGGTTTGGGCTGATATCAAAAGATGACGGTTGAGGCGAAGCAGTAGAGCGTGAACTTCATGGAAGTGTTTCTCTCCCTTCTCAGCTGTCCCCCTCCCCCAGTCCCCACTGATAAAATCCTTGCACACCAAGCCTTTTCTTCTGTGGTTGCATCTCGTTATTTACTTGACTTTTAGCAAACTCATCGGTGCCTGGGCCCGTTGTCCTCACTGTCAAATGCGGTAATATTGGAGTGAAAGGGCTAAATTGAGTCCGTTCTGTACCTCTCTGGGAGTCAGCTGAGCGGCTGCTGGGGAGGGGGTGTGCAGCGCTGGCTCCTTTGTGCTGGAGGAATACAATTTTCCCCTCTGCAAAGGCTTTTGCATCATTTGCATTCCAATGGAACCAGCAAATTGGGCCTTCAGCGCGAAGCAGACCTTTTTATTGCAGTCAGCAGAAAAGTCGGTCTTTTCCCTACTGCCGTTTGAGAAAATTCCACAAACTCTCATATTTTGGGAAGCACAATGGGAATGTTACTCCCATGATTTCCTAGAATAACCCGGACAGATTTCCAGGTGCTTTTTGCTGGGGCTGTGAGAAGCATGAGTGTAACTCCACCACCTCTAACAAACCTCAGATCGCTCCCTGGGCTTGCAGAGAGCTTGGAATTCAGTCTAGGCTGGCTCTTGGGGCTTCTGTCTAACCCTTATCAGTGCCTTTTATTTCCACACCACCACGGTTTGGGGGCAGCAGGACATTCGGGGGCACAGAGCTGAAGACGGCGCGGGCAGGACTCGCGTTCCTCCTCCGGCCCGGTACGCAGCGGGAGTTAGAGAAGAGCCCTTGTCCAAACCCCCATCTTTAAGCTGCCATACCTGGAGGAATTCCCTCCGCCTCTTCCTGGCTCTGCTGTTGGGAATATAGAGCAAGCTCCAAAAGTAATACTGACAGACTTCAGAATTATGATACACTGGAGCTTGGGCGTAATTCTTTGTTGAAGAAGTTAGAGGCCTAAAATGTTAAGGCTTATTGTTATTCTGAGTTGATAATCTCTGCCTTGCTTTAATAATTTTTCCTCATGCCTGGATAGCCTGCGAGTTGCACAATAATCACTCACACAGCTTTGTAATCAATGCCCAAAGTAATAGGATTCCGCTGGCCAACGGCAATTAATAAATTTGTGTCTTTTTTAAAACACTAGCAAGTCGGGCCTGAAATACGACTGACTGGCTTTCCTCATTTGCATATTTATTGCAGTGGAAAAATTCTTGCCGAATGATTGATGTTGAGCCTGCCTCTTGAATTCCAAACAGCACATTATTATGAAATGAAAAATGCCGGCCATACAGTTGATTAAAGTTGAAGACAGTGGAATCGGTGTTTTTTAAGATTGTGGGAGAATTAAAGGCATATTTTAATAGATGTTGACAAGAAGTGAACTAACAAAAGCAAAGCAAAGGATTTGCTTGAAAAGATTTAATCAAACGTGTTTCGTGGGGGATTAATTGCTGGGGATGACTAGTGCAAGTGGCTGGCTTGTGGATTTGAATGAGAAGTATTGTTCTCAGGCCAGCGGATCGAGTGCCATTTTGACCTGTAGTTTAACTCCTGTCCCGCAGTCGCTTGAAAGGAGGGAAAATTTCCCCTCTTCATCTGAATGCCAGGATAAATGCGTGTACCTGATAAAGATACTTTTCATTATCTGCAGCTATTAAACTAAAAGAGGTTTGATCCCTCGCCTTCTCATCATTTGCATACCGTGACCGGTGCCCGCTCGGCGCGGCGGTGACACGGCGGCTCTCACGCTGGCGGGGGGGACGCTCCCCGTGTTAGCAGCT
>VWZY01010533.1:23841-59482 GCA_013399075.1 Chloroceryle aenea
TCGGCGTTTAGCTCCACAATTCCCAGTTCAAACAGCAGCCTTGTTCCAGCTTTGCTGCCTGAGCGCTTCCTACAGCCTGCGGAGCTACGCGCAGGATTAGAAGCTTGCGCGCCGGTGATGTTCCTGCGATGCCAGATCCTCACGTTTTAATTGAGGGGAAGAAAGTAGTGAATTTCCAGCTCAGGCTCTGAATTTCCAGCGTGGGCTCTGACTTTCAGCCGTGTCCTGTGCGTGGGGTGTTTGGTGTGGGTGTAGCCATGTGCAGGGGAGCGCTGCCCCGGCGCTGCCCCATCACCCCCGTGGAGGTGCCGCAAACCTACGGCGATGGACTGAAAATCCTGGGAGTTTTGCCCCACTTTTTAGGATTCCTGACAGTCATACTCCGAATCTCTTGGGTGGATGCTCCGGGGTGAGGTGGGGAGGAGCTTGTCTGGTGTAGCAGTTTTGGGAATCCCGCTGGTTGGCTCTGTGAATACCTTTGAAAGCCTGGCCTTGAGGCACCGGCTTTTTTTCCGTGACTTAAAGTGTCTCTGCGTGAGGCCGCTCCCTGCTGCTCCGCACCAGCTGCTGCTCTCTGCAGCTGCTGGGGAAGATGAAATGAGACCCCATTTTTAGAGGTCACGAAGAGAGCGCAGCTATTTTTCCGCGCAGGAAGCTGCCTTGCCGGGGGAGCGCTGACCTTACGGCGATGGGCGAGCGCAGAAGCCATCGCAGCTGCGAGTCCCCAGCGTGGCACTGCTTGGGTTTTGGTGGCACCGGAGGCACAGCTTGGTGGAGGGGGGGGGTGGATCTGTGGCCAGGAGCCACCCCGCACAGAGGGGGATGCCAGCGGCGCAGCCAGTGTGTCCCTAACCGCTGGCATTGACAGAATTGATTTTTGTGGTTTGAGAGCAGTAGGACAGATTTCATCTCTGGTGGGTCTCCTGACACTTTGATACATGGCAGTGCTATCCCTGAATGGAGCTAAATACTCCAGGGCTACTTTCTGACTGGGTGAAGGGATGTATAAAATGAGAACGTATGAGAGAGTATTAACAGAAAGGCACACTTTGATTTACTGAGACTGGCTCCCAGCTTTCTTGGTGGATTGATAAGCTGTCTGCTGGATCTGGAACAACTTCTTCATTCCTGTGTACAAAATGAAGGGGCTCCCATGGACTCTTACAAGTGACTCTTAGAAGTTAGCATCTCACCACAGGCACTCTTGAGTCCCATTTAAGCTGGAAGTTACATTCAGACCAGGTTCGCTGTGTTCTTGGAGCAGCTGCAGATGGATCCCATGCAGCATCCTTTTTTCTTTCCCAAGGGGCAGCTTCAGAAAAGGTTCGATGGAAGGAGGGGTTGTGTGTTGTCCCGAGCTCAGTGGCTTCTCCTACACATGGACTGTGAGTTGGTGTTAGGGGGATTTCAGTTGCTCGTACTGAAATGCCATAAAAGGGTCCAGCTTCTGTTGGTTTTAAGGCAGTGCTGAGCCACCTGTCCTCAAAAACACAGGCTGGATGTGCAGAAGTAACTCCTGGAAAAGGAGCTGGCATCAGGATCTTCCCGCTGGTAAGTGGTGGGAGGTAGTTGGAGAGCTTTAACAGCCTTGTTTCAGCCTTGGTCGGGTTGCGGGGCTGAAAACCACCGTGTTGATAGCTTCTTGGTCCCGAAAGCTTTAGAAACTGAAAGTCATCAGGGACTGCCTGGGACCTAACAGAGCTCTTGGCAGCGGGAGGCCCCTGCTACGTTGCCCATGCTCTTAGAAGTGTCTCTGGCTTTGTTCTGTGAACAGAGCTGGGAAGGGAGCAGGAGGTACCAACCCGATGGTTATCGCATCCGAAAGCTACTACTTGGTTGCCATAATGCACTGGTGTGCTTGAAAGCTCTGGGTTTGTGCCTCTCTTCTGTTTAATTGTCCATTTCAGACAAGGGCCAGCATTAAAAATACAAATGCTGGGGGTGAGGGGTAGGGGAGTAGGAGGGTTGGTGTCCGGCTTCCTTCCAGAGTGACACGATTTACATCTGCCAAACAGTTTTGGTTTATGCTGCCTTTGTTCACAAATGGATTCGGTCTTTTCCCCAAAGCAGACGGTGCAAGGCAGGCGAGGGCATTAGAGGGGAGCGAAGATGAAGAGGCAAAGGAGACTGGGAAGAAAACGGTCCCTTCTGGAATTAAATGTGAGATGGATAGGGCAGGGCTGGATGGGAAGGGGCAGGGGAGGGTGACACTTGGCTTCTGAAGTTGAGTTTACAGCACACTTAAGCACCCACCAGTAACAATGAGAATGCCATCCAATAATGCTATTAAATACACAAGAACTGAAAACACGGAAATTACCCAGCTGTAAGAGGCTCATGATGAAGCCACTGTCTGGAATAATTAGCCCTCCCACCCGCTTAGACGCACCGTCATTGTCTTCCCTGCCCTCTCCATCCCCTTCACTCCAGATAAAATTGCTCCCCATCCCCACTTCTGTTGGGGTCCATATCTCATAGCCTGGGGGAGCTCGAGCCTGTCTTTATTCCTCGCCCGCTCGCCGTGGCCCCGCTCTCCCCCAGAAGAGCTGGAGTGCTACTCCACTTGTAATTGACAGGATCAAAGCCGCCTGGGGTGCATTAGCTCTGCTGCTGGAGGATAGGCAGCGGGGAGAAAATAAACAGTTTCGGAAGCTCTGGGGACATTTAGCTGTGTTGCAGGCAGTGGGAAAGATTTTGCTGTTGTAAGCTGTGCACTCAGGCTAGGGCGGGGGCACTTTGCTTTTGCAAGTGATGCTTTAGCTGCAGACACATACAACAAATGCATTTTTAAGGGCTTTTGTCTGTTTGTCTCCTGGAATTGTTTCGACGCTGACACGCGGCTGTTTTACAAGTACGGCCAACCTAATCCCTTAATAGGTTTATACAGAGGAGTTGTCAGAACGTATCTGGAATGAACAGCGGGCTCGGGGAGGATGAGTCCAACAGCTGATCTGCCACAAAAATCTTAAAGCACCTTCTCCTTGACATTCCTGTTACTGAGGTCAGGCTGTAATTTATCTGAAGATGGTGACAACTGAGCAGCATCACTGGTAACACGCGGGAGATTGAGACCTCGGGATGTCTGGGCTGATTTCTGCTTGCACTGTCTCTGTCTGGCTGATGAAGATTTGCTGTTCACGCCATCCATGATCTCTGTATCCTCCCTTAAAAAAAAAAATAGAGTGGTGAGAAGTTCTCCCCTTTCTGTTAGGCTAACTGCAAAGACAGAGCCAGGTTTGAGAGCTGAGCAGGGCAGCCCCACTGGCTTCGCATCAGCGGAGGAAGGGGCAGAGGAGGTACCAGGGGAAGCTCTGGGACTGTCCCATCACCACAGTGCTCCTCCTGCCCTCCTCCTGAGTCCCCTTGCCCTGCCAGCCAGGGATTCTGCTGCCTGTGAGGATGCTTGTTCTGGGGGTGTGGGAAGGGGAGCCCAGCCTGCTAGAAAACCAATCCTGAAGCGGGGTTGTTGGCTTCCTCCAACTGGTCCATTTTGCCCCCTTTTTGTGGTGCCTCTTTGTAAGAGTAGAAAGGAATAGACCAGTGTTGGGGAAATACAAATTAATTGTGCAAAGTGCATGGTAGGTTTCGGATAGAAGCGTGCTGAATGTTTTTACCTGTAAGAGCTGCCCCTGTGATGGATGTGCAGCAGCGTATGAAGGGAGAGTTTGTGTAGGCCTGGCCAAACACTTGTTTTCTAGCAGAGCGTTCTGCAGGGAGGCTTGTTGGTTGCCACAAAAGAACTATTTTTAAAGAACAGATGCTGCAGGAGTGTGCTGTTAACCCTTCCCACAGTCAGCTGCAACCACGTGTCCTTGGAGACCATAAGATCATTGGAACAGAGATGGTTTTCTCTGCATCTGCATAGATGGGGGAAATTGTCGTCTCTGAAAACCTTTGGGTAGACAGCATGGGATCTGCAGTCAGGGTTTGTGTCTGCAGGTACCCTGGAAAGCAGCTACTCATCCCTCTAACCTTTGCACTGGCATTTTGTGCACCTCTTCACCCCAGTCTTTTCTTCACTTCCAAAGAATCTCTGTCTTCTCTGCAGCTCTGCTTTTCTGATCAGACTCTTCTCATCAACCTTGCCAGGTCATTATTTAAGTTTCCTCCGTAGATGAGGTCTTGCTGCATTTAATTTTACTTTCAATCTAGTGTCTTATACCTCCTCTGGGGTGAGCGCAGCCGTAGTCACAGCCCCGCAGGAGTTTGGTTTTGTTTCTCACCTTCCCTCCTTCCGCTCCCTGTGACGTGGGAGAAGGGAAAGGCAGAAGTCCAGTTTAGGTGGGATGTACATATACACGTTTTCCCTTGTGTTGCTTCACTTTATTCAACTGCAGGACTTGAGACGGGGGAGAAAGGAGTGAGTCAGCAGAAGGTTGTTGTCATCCGCGTGTGTCATCAGACACGTCTGCGCGCGGTGCTTGCTTCTTCAGCCTGCTAATCCTTCAGGCACCGTGGTCTGAACGTTTGTGGATGAAACACGAGCTCATTATACTCCCGATGTGCAGCCAGGCAGATGTTTAGGAGGCAGCCCTGCCTCCTTTCCTCCCTTTGTAGGAAAGATGTGTTCTTTCCCAGCGTGGTGGTGCTTGACATGAGCGGCTATAAATCAGTTTGAAGGTAAAACCACATCTCGACCTGATTAGAGGGAAACAGATAATGGGACATGCAGTAGCTGGGGCAGAAATTCAGATTCAAGATGAGAAACTAAGCACTGCAAAGCTGAGTCTTCACCAGAAGAAAGATTCAGTGGGAAATGGTCACTCTTGTCTCTTGTTCCGCAGGTTTTAAAGCCCTGGAGGCGATGCTGAAAGTATTAGTGGAACTTCAGGATGAGCTGCTTTATCAGTACCCAGGCACGAGGCATCTGGTGGATGGAAAGCAATCAAAAACTGAGAGGTAAGTGCAAAGTAAGGCAAGATCTTTCTGAACCCTCTGGTCTCCACCAAACAGGCCAGTGCACAGCCTTCCAGAGTGTGCTCCCTCTCTGCTGTTCTCTCAGTTGCTGCTGTATCAGGGTGACAGATGTTCTGGATAAACGACCATTTGAATTCCTTTTGCCAGTGTGGGAAGGCTGTTTGGTGACCTTTCTGATCCCAAAGGTGGGGCTAAACCCTGGGTCTTCTGCCATAACTGTCACCACGGTGTGGCGAAAGCATGGGTGGTGGTGGAGGGGCCGTGCAGAATTCCCTTCTCTTGCCTTAGCGAGGTGTAGGGGGTTCAGTCTGCGTGGTTTTCTTCCAGTGATGATGAAATCCCCAGCAGTAGTGATGAAGAGCAAGCAGATAAGGCTCAGGTGAAGAGGAGGAGCCTTCCAAAAAGAAAGCTGAAGATGGAGGACTACCCAGATTTCATAGCCAAGCGGTACGCTGACTTCAGGACCTATCGGAACAAGGTCTTGCAGAAGTGGCACGAGAAGACAAAGCTGGCGTCTGGCAAAATGGGAAAGGCAAGTCTGTGCTCGTGTGTCCTGACGTGGCTCTCGTGTGGCAGAGATCTGTGGAACAAGTCCACTTGGAAGTTTCACCTCGTGGGTGTTCCAAGTTGAGCCGAGGGTTCCGGCAGTAAGAACCAAATGCATAGGTACACACCTCTTCCCAGCCTTAAAGGAGCTTGGAAGGAAGCTCAGCCCTCACATTTCAAAGGCATAATCTGCTCTCTTTATTTTTTGAGCAAATGGGCAGGAAAAAAAAACCTCAGGGGCAAACTGTTTCCCATGTTTTGAGAAAAGCTCTCGGATAGTATTGATGTTCTCCCAACCAGGCATCTCATCGTAGTCAGGCTCCAGCAGCAAGTGAGCTCTAGGAAAATGCCACTATTGCTGCTCAACAAGCTGTTTGTGTTGTGTAACAGAACTAGGGGCTCCCGTGGCTCTCCTCCTCCAGGAAGCGTGCGCTTCAGTACAATGGGTAATCATTTCACCCGAAGATCCAGGGTCTCCTAACATCTGTGAGTTGGTATTAATCATTGAGAAGTTCATCTGAACCAGAACAGCAGAGGCATTTTATTAAGCCAGGCGTTGGGTTGCCTGAGGTTGGGAAGGGAGAGAGAGGGAGAAACAAATAAAAAATCCTAGCAGAAATCCCTGCAACGAAACCCAGACCCCCTCCTCTTGGAATGCTGTCTGCTTATCCGCTGACATGGAAAGATAGAGGAACACTGCTGCCTTGAGGAAAGGCTTTCTGCATTATCTGACACTGGTTAATGTTGTTGCAGGGTTTCGGTGCCTTTGAGCGTTCAATCTTGACTCAGATTGATCATATTATGATGGACAAAGAGCGATTGCTACGGCGGACGCAGACCAAGCGCTCGGTGTATACGGTGCTGGGAAAGCAGGAACCTCAGCCAGCCCCTGAAGCTGTGCCTGAAAATTCGGTAAGGGCCTTTTGCTCGTGGAACTCTCCAGTGGAACTCCCTGCAAAGCAATTAGCTCGAGCCTTTAGCAGGTCATCCCCTCGCTGGTGAGAGATTTATGGAGGAGATAGCAGAGAGTTGATTTCTGTAATGTAATGGCTAAGAAGATGCCCAGGACATTGCCACTCTGGTTGTGTGGTGCTTGCATTGGCTCCTGTGCCAGTTCCTGGCAGGGGACGAGGTTTGGTCTGCGGTCGTGTCCCTCCTGTGCTGGAGGAAGGGATTCTTGCTACAGCTGCTTCTTGCTGTAGCCTCTCCAGAACTTGGTTTCACTCTGGGGTTTAGAATCTTGAACCCAGAAAGTCACTTCTAAAATCACACTGCATACAACCTACAGGATACATTACTAGGGAGTCCGTTATTAATTTAGTATTTAAGAATGAATAAATACTCAATTCTGAGAGATCATGTAGAATTACTGCACTTGCAAGATATATTTTTGCCATTACATTAAAAATATCTGTAGTATTTTGCCAGAAAGACTTTGCACAGTCCTATTTATTTCCCAGTAAAGGTATCATAAATCTACTTTGGCATCGGCAGCGTTTCTGCCTTGCCTTTAAATGCATTCCCAGTCCTTAAAAGCTTGTTACGTGGGGAGCTTTTCTCTGTCCCTTCCTATCTTGGAGCTATTTACAAGCTGCTGCACGTGATGTCATCAGAGTTAGGGACAGAAAAACACACATATGAGCTTTCAGTGTTTCCTTTGTGCTCCTAGGAAGTCCTCCCTCCGTCAGACTCCAACAGGCACCTGAAGGACATCGATGAGGAGATATTTGATGACGATGACTTTTATCACGAGGTGGGTGATGGAGGAGCTGGGTTGGATTTACAGCTCCGGTTGGCTTTTAATAGGGAGCGAACGCGGTCGGTTCTGCGCTCTGAATTTCTCTGGTAACAGAAGTGTATCTCTGTAGAAACCTCAGAGGACTTTCCTCTCAACTTTGGATGTAGGGCTGCGTGAGGTGAAGCTGGGACCGTGGGTATGAACTTCTGCTGTTACTGGCACTGCTGCCCTCGAGCACGCCAGGGCTGCGGGATCAGCTCTGAGCCCGTCGTGCTCGCTGGTGAACGTGGCAACACGAGGGAAAAGCTTCCTGAATTCTCCACAGGTGACTCTTCTCCGTGGGTAGAGTCCCCTTATGAAAAATGATTCTAGTAGATCCTCAAAAGCATCTAAGTTACTCTGATCTCAGCCTGAATCATCTCATCTACCTTCTGAATGAAAAAGCTGCAGGGCTTCTCCAGCGCTTTTCTTGGAGTTGTGCCAGCTTGGATTCGGGCCAGTTACTCTCTTTCTTTGCAAAATTTCTTAGAAACAAGGAACCTGCACCCAGTGCGTGAAGGCTGCAGCTTGGGGGAGCCTTGTGTTTGTAGTTTGTTTAATAGATGCCAGTGCCAGCTTCACAAAAAACTGAAATTGCCGCACAGTGAGGAGTGGGATTCGCTGCAAGTCCTTCCCCCGTGCACAGAAAGCTACTTTTGTTCTGGTGATCCACGGAGAGCTTTAACTTTAGAACTAAAAAGATATCACGATATCATTAGAAAGGCAGAAATTTCTGATCTGAATAGTTACTAGAGTGGCTCATAAAGTGTTAGGGCAGCGGAAGCCTCGCCAGGTGACTGTGCTCTGATAACTGGGTTAGCCAGAAGCATTTGAATACTTTCAGAGTTTGGGGTTTCATGTACAAAGCCAGGACTAGAGGTGAATAAACAGCTGTATTAACTTGGCAGTTCTTACCGGCTTTTTACAGATGGGAAATAGGACATTAATGGTGCCTGGGTTTTTTCCTCTCTGAGGGTGTTTTCAACACACTTCCAACCCTACTGCTGTGGATGTCCAGGACAGTTTTTGCAGTAGAGCTCACCTAGTGCAGAGTTGGGACAGTTTGTGGGGGATCATCTCAAGGCAACCTGCCCTAGAGTCAGGGTTGTATTCTCCTCTAAAATAAATACACTCCTCTCCAGGCTGTGTATTTATGGTGAGAGCAGCTCTGCTGGTTTTGCTGTGGACTAAGTGGACACTCCTGGGCTGGTGAAGGTGCCAGGTTCTCTGCGTGGGCTCCGAGGGGGTGTTTGGAGAGGACCTGTTGTCTCGGCAGTGGTGGCTGAAGAGGCCAGATCTGTACTGAGTGGTGGAGTTCGGGCTCTGAGTGGACCCAGAAGCCCAGTTTCGGGGGCCAAGTGGACCCTAAGTTAAATCACAACAACAAAATCATGAAGTGGTCGAGGAGAAGTGGCTCTGATTGACAGTCTGTGGACCTGTGCAGAAAAGGTGCTTATTGGCTGTGAAATGTTAAATCTTTTAAAGAAAAAGAGCAATAGATGGATGGCCCATCCTTCCCTCTAATAACTTTAACTCCGATAAATCGTGATTTCAGAAATATGACTACTCCCAGCTTAGCTTTTCCCCTCACTGGTTAATTGGGGTGCTGGGGTTAATCTAAATTAAAACTTAAACTAATAGAGGTCACTGAGGGAAGAGAATCACCTGAGTAAAACAAATGGGGCTGCCAGGCACAACTGTATCTTGGCCATTTCCCAAGAGGCAAGCGGCAGCAAATGGGAGTTGTGAGGGATGGGTGACACCGCTTTCACGTGCGGCCCCTCCGGAAGCGTTCCAGATTGCGCTGCTCCCTGCACCAACTGCACCCGCGCACTGAACGGGAGCGGGCCCAGCCAGCAACATCTGGCAGCACAGCGAGGAATGGGTGCAACTTTCACAACCCCATAGACTCTAAAGATGGTGCTTAGGCTGGCGGAGGCTTTAATCACTTACCACTCTTTGGCAGCGGGCTACGACAGCTTATCCCGGCCTCGTACATCACGCGCAGACATCTGCTGAGCCGCGAGGCAGCTACACATTCATTTTCCTTTCTTGCTTGGGTCTTGGGGTTTTTTTTTCGCCACCTCCCTCCCTCTTCCTCTCCTCCCCTCCCTCTCTCTCCCCCCCCAGTATGCTTCTTGGGTGAGATAATCTGCAAAGATTACCACTCGATTGTGTGCAGGTAATTGTGGGGGTGCCAGCCCCTGCTCAGCACCTGTTTTCTGCCCCGGTTCACGTCTTCTCTGGAGTGGGATTTGGCAGAGATTGGAGCCGAAGCCAATTCAGGGATAAGGAGAAAGAAACGGGCTGTATGTTTTCTGTCACCTCCCAATTAAATTGGTTTCATAAAGTGCTTTCCTTTATTTGTCAGGGTGGTAAGCTGAAGCTGAGCGTTGCATTGAGCAAGGGGAGTGCATTACAATAGAGCGCTGACAGCGCGCTGAGCGTGTTCCCTTTCAGAGGGCTCATAACTGTGCAGTGCTTTTGTGTGCCTGTGCAATTGGCGTGTGGGGCTGTACGCAGAGAAAGAAAAGGTAGAGAGGGAGCTGGTCCTTTGGAAGGAACTGGCACCAGTGTCTCTGGGTGATGGAGAAACTCTGCCCTCGGTGCCTACTACTTATTGCAAAGTATTTGTGTGCGTTCCAGCGGGCGCTTCTTTCTCTGTTCTTAAGTTCAGAGATGGGTTGGTATTTTTTTAGTATCACTTTGATTTTTCTAAATAATGAACAGTTTATTTTGATCACTGCTTATGGTTTATTAAAGGTAGACTTTCAGATAGAGGCCATTAGAAGTCAACTTCCTGGGTGTTTTGGTGTGAAATTAAACAAGGAAAAATGAGTGAGATCTGATGAATTGTGCACAAGTTAATGATAACAAAAGAAGTAGCTGCACTGTTTTGTTACAGATTATAATGCAGAACATTTCAATGAATCTATTTTTCCTGTGGAAAAAACAATTTTCTTGTCCAGGTCTTGGTATTCAGTGGAGTTCACCACGTGGGGCCGGTGGAGTTTTACGATGATTTGGGATATAACTCTGTTCTGTCTGTCCATCCCACTTTGCCTTTCCTCATATTCTTCACTTGTTTTATAAGCAGTGATATTTTTTATCGTGGTGGCCCATGTTGAATGGTAATGCAAAGCTGAGCTGAATAATGCAAGGGAAATATTTTTATTTGGATTGGGTGGGGATAGTTAAACTGTTTCAGAAGGATCCTCATTACTGACAGCAGCGAGAGCCTAGACACCCATTTCCTTTCCTTTTAAACTCTTTTTTCACACATGGTTTTAAGGGAAGAAAAAAAAAAGGCTTTTTATTTTTAGAAGTCGTATTTATGTAGAATTCATTACAGCTGATACTGCAGCATTAAGACTTAAAATTCCAGCCTGGTACCAGCGAGCTGCTGGTCTGACATGCTACAGTGGAGGTTTTATTATTAGGTTGAAATACTCCTCTAGTAAAGGAGAGAGTGGAAATTGGTTTATTTCCAACAGGAATTAGGTTAGTGTTCATATGCTAAGCGTTCCACTGGTAGCAGCTCTTCCCAGAACAAATGTTCATCATTGATGGCAGCAGGTATGCCTAAGGAGAATTAGGAATATACATAATCCCTTTTTTTTTTTTCCACTCTCCTGCTCCCTCCTCCCCAGTTCTGGTTGCGTTGGATGTCACCACATTTTATATCACCCCGCGATCATCGCCGTGTCTGCGATCACCACAGCTCCAGATGGGGCCAAAGTGGACAGGGAATGTTTAGCAAAGCACTGACCTCTCCAGAGAAAGGTAGTGGTGGTGGTTTGCCAGGCAGGCCCGTGGAGAGGACTTGGAGTAGCCCCCCTTGGCTACTGCTCCTGTCTTGGGTTTACTCCAAGGTGTGCATGCTTGGAGAGCAAGGACGCAGCCCGCTCCCTTCCTTATCTGCACCCCAGCTGCTTAGGAAAGGAGTTGATCCTGTAGAAAATGTTGCTGGGCTGTAGGACTCATAGCTTTCTTCATCGTTGTCCCTTGAGGAGTGGCACTGTCTGTACCTGCTCGCTCCCTGGGACACGTGGTTTAGACTCTGACTTCCCTAGCTCAGTGTTCAGAACGCCTGCTTGAATCCAGGGAACCACAGAATAAACTTGCAGGTCTGGACCTCTTGCTAAGTTACTTGTAGCTCAGTTGCTTCCTCTTCTGGGTCGCACTTGTGCCTCAATCACACCGTGTGGCTTTCTAGAAAACTTCACCTGCCTGGAGTGAATTCCTCCTCGTGTCCCAAGCAGAGTCGGCCAGAGCAGCTCCCTGGGCACGTGCTGGGATTTTCTCTCCCAGCTCTTTGATAACACAATAAACAAGTAATTACTAATCCAGCAAACTATTAAAAATCGATAACGGTGACGAATCGAGACAAGGCTGCCTTTCTGACAAGCTGGTTTACCTTAATTAAACTGGTGAGTGATTAATATGGACAGCTGATCTTGTGGCTTTAATGAGATGCGTTTAGAGTTTGGTGTGAAGAAGAGATGTCTCGAACCGTCCCACAGGTTAATGGCAATACAATACTCTTAGCACGGGCATGTATCTTTCAAATGGCTGGGTAGATGGTTAATAACACGTTTTAAAGCTTGATTTGAAACTTCTCTTCCTGGGTTATTAGAAAATACGCAGGCGAGTGCCCATTTTATACAAACTATCTTAATAAAATGGGGTTTAGGAAGAGGCTGTCCAGTGATTTCATCTTGCAGTTCAGGTTTTTTTTCATGATAAAGAGCTTGCAGAAAATGAAACTGGAAAAAAGCATCCCAAAGGGATTTAAAAGGAATAGTGGAGCTGCAGTCTAAATTTTCCAAATCCAAATGGTGTTACTCTGCTGCTGGGTGGGAGCTTGGAATGCAGTGGGAGAGGGATCCTGAGGGACTCCTGCATTGGAAGCAACTTTCTCATAACTGATGCTATGGAGTGAAAAAAGAAGGAAAAATTCATGTGATTTGCCATGTGGCTCCAAAGACTAAGGGAGAAAAAATGAAGAAATATTGAAATTACATTGGAAAAATGCAGCTTTGCAGACTGACCAAGGAGGAGGGAAAGCAGTTGGTGTGTGTAGTTTGGTGTGTGCAGTCTCACTTCTGGACTTGCCTTGACAAGTTATACTTAGCTTCTCTCTTCTTGTTTCCTGCAGTGGTTTTGTTAAAAAAATAACTGCTTTTTAAGCTGTTAAAAGATAACAATACCACTTTTTTTTTCAGTGTGACATGCCATGTTGGACTCTGAGAGGCAGGATGAAGGGAAATCATTCTCCCGGGCGCTCGGAAGGGTTCTCTGTTAAGAGAGAGCGGAGTGCTGTGCTGTTTGTAGACCTCCACAGCACAGTAACTCTTTGTTTACTGGCTCTAGTAACAAACACTGGGTTGCAAATTCCTGATGTGGACTTTTGTAAGTATTTTAGAGTTCCTCACTAATAAACTGAGGGGGTTTGTTAGCCAAGGAGCGGCCGAGCGTTCTAGTAGAGGTGAGCAGCTGTAGGTAAACCTCAAGGCTGGGTTTCTCCTGGCTTTTCTCATCATTTCAGAATCCACAGGGAGATGAATCTTTTCCTTTTGCTTTCAGCAAGTGACCAAGATGGCAGAAGCAGTACGAGGTTCTGCTCGGCCCTTGTTCTGCGCCGTGGTTTTAAAATGAACGTCGGCAGCCCCCCCGTTTGATATCATTACTGGCACAAGGGGCCTGATAGAATCATTTTGCCTTCCCCCTACAGCAGCCAGCAGAGTGCCCGGGCTGAGACTGTGTCTCACCTTTTCCCATTCCTGACTCGTGAACTCAAAGGCAGCGATGCCACTTGCAAGACAGAGTAGGTGGCTTTGATGTGCCGTGGCAGAAGTGACCCGTGCCTGCACTGCCTTTTCTGAAGATTTTAATAACCTCAGAGAAAAATGTTCCTTTTGTTCCGGTGGCATTTCTCTTTGTAAACTCAACTGTTTCCTGTGATATACTAGAGAGCAACTTTGGCGAGGTATTAATTTGAATTGATCTGTGAGGTCTGAGAGAAGTGAGCCTCTGGTCACGAGGCTGATTTCAGCTGTACTTAGCTCTTTGTCTCAACTGGAAATTCTTAGGGGTCTGCAAATCAGAAAGGTCAGCAACTGTAGTATTAGAAACACTGATAGATAGTGCATGAAAATGAGACCTAACCTCTAAAATGAAAATTGACCTCTGAAATGAGAAATGAATCTCTATTACCCTTGAACAACACCCTGATGGCATTTCTAAATCCCTCTAATTCTGTGCCGCGTGCTCCGCGTGCCGTCTCTGGCTGGCAGAGAGGGGGTCCTTGCGAGGTCCCTTCTGCAGAAAGCTCTCACCAGTGACTCCAGTGTGAATCTGAACACTGGCTCTGGTGTCAGCAAAGGCAGGTGGATACCAGCAGCTTTTGAAGCTCTTGCCCTCAGGCACGTTCTGTGGGAATGCTGCCCTGCTCCGTGCTAAATCTTTCCCTAGATTTTAGGCTGTGTCGTGAGCTCAGGACACGGGAGGCAGGGTCAGCTCCTGGCTGCTCCCAGTCCTCGGCAAACACGGCTGGTGGGCCTTAGTAAACCACACGACCTCTGCACCCGTTTCCTTCCTCGTAGGCTCGGTAGTCATAGAATTGTTTAGGTTGGAAAAGAGCTTTAAGATCCCTGGTTTTGGCTGGGGAGCCTGGCTGGGCTGGTTCTGATAGCAGAGCTCTGCTGGGTTCAGAAGCACGTGCGTGCAGGAGCATTCGTGGCCAGCGTCGCCGCTTTGTNAGCACATTGTTGGCAACTTCTCTTCCAAACTCCTCTTTGAAAGTGCTCCTTGTCCACTTTGCGTGTAGTTTGCTCTTGTGGTTCCAGCTTTTGATGGCAGCTGCTGGGAGCTGGTTGAGCTGCAGCCGTGGTTGCACTTGGTTGCAGGTAGGCTGTTGTGTTTGCTTACGTGGGAGACTGAGCTGAGGTTTCTGAAGTTCAGGGAAGATGTGAAGAGGTGAAGGAGGGAAAGCAAAGAAAAGGGTATGTTTCAAATCAAAGCCTTTTGATGCTGAAATTGCCTAACTCAAAAACTCTGTCTTCACACATCAGGGCTTAATGCTGATAGTGATTTACTTACACTTCCTAGTTAATAATTAGACATTGGGAGACACCATATATCACTTCTACTGGAATATATGGGGTCTGATGAGAGTTTTCTGTTTTGACTAATAAATTTTAACCAGAATCGCCAAGCTTAATGAAATATTACAGCTATGGAAGTGTTTTAAGTCTTGTGCTGTGAAAACAGTGTTGCTTTATTCAGTTAGATGAATTTATCATTCATTCTGTATCCTGAGCCCTGGCTGGCTCTGGAGCATGGGCTGAATGCAAGACTCTGAACTAGAAAGTGGAAAAACTAATCAAATCCTTAAAGACCAAAGGCAGCGAGGCAGGTCTAGACTGACTTTTTCAGTGGTAGCCTCTGGCTACATCCACTTTTATTTTAGTAACCATTGTTAGCATGATTTATAACTTTAGCTTTAAGACGTACACTATTTAGATGTAAGATGCTTCGCGGCTTTTATTTCTAGTTCCTAATTTCCCTCTTGTCCCTGCTCTTTTGTTGTGCTTCCCCCCATCTCAGTCTCCCTCTCCTCTCCCCAGCGGTGTCCCCAGTCCTGCAGTTGACTCTGAACATTTCCCTGTCAGCCCCAAGGTCAACAAAACCATCTCTGCCTCAACTAATGGCTGATCGGCTGGTGGCCTAGTTAGTGCAGAGGAGACGACTGTGTGCAGGGTTTAGTCTCCTACTGCTGCACAAAGCTTTTCCCTGCTAATTCTGGACACGGAGGAGAGGAAATGCCCCCCAGCAAATAATGGGATCCCTGCTAAGCAGCACACAGCTCAACTCCTTGCCCTTCGCAGCCGTCACGGGAAATGCTGCCTCTCCAACAGGCGAGGGATCCTTGCCCAAAGATCCTGCCCGCATCCCTCCCAGGGGTGGTTTCAGGAACCTGCCCCAAGAATGCATCTTGTTCTGTGCAGCACGGGCATCGTCGCAAGATCTGCATCCAGGAGGAGCAAGTCCTGCTGCAGATGCCTCGCTGCCTGGTCCCCTGCCAGTGCGGGGCGGCTGCGCCTCACCGCGTCCGTTCCCCTGCCGCTGCTGCTCAGGGGCTCTTGGGAGCGTGGTGCCACGGGGTAAGAGCAGACAGTGAACACAACCTTATTGCCAGTGCAGGAAGGAACCACTCAGACCTCGCTGCACCATTCCTGCAGCTGTAAAACCCTCCCTCCCACCTTGCTTTTGACAGAATATTGACTAGAAACCAAGATCCCATTTCTGCTTAGCCTTAAGGGCAGCTGTTTCCAGAGCAGCGGTGTTACACAGGTTTACTGTGTCGTATGTCTGTGTAACACTGGATTTGGATCTTGTATTTAGCTGCCAGAAGTGACTGTGATGAAGTGGGAGAGATAAACTGATAGATTGTGTGCCAGAAAGATGTTGGGAATCAATCAGATAAACAGGGCAGAGAAGTAGCTTGCTGTTTTCTAGAGATAATAAACCAGTGGCCTCTCCTGGAATTTTTAAATGTAATTGCTGCAGTAATAATCTCCAAAAATAAGCAAAGAGAAAATGAACAAAAAAACCGTGGCAGGTTTTTAATTATGCTTGAGTTGCTCTTTTTATTGTAACATAAGAGATGCCTTGAAAGAGAGGAGCAGTGTGGACAGGTATAAATATCTGTTGCCTGAGTGTCTCTTACTTGAGGATAAAAAAGGGTTGTGAAATGATACCCATTGTGGCATTTTTCTTCTGTGGGGTGTGTGCCTTTTCCCTCCCTCACTCCAGCAGTGTATTAAGTGATCAGAAGCTCTGGGGGTCAGTGACTTTCTCACGTAGCCCTGTGCCCAGGACAGCTTTCGGTGTCGGCTGCGCTCAGCGGGCCGGCGTCGGTGCCTGAGAAGCCACCTGAGGGCCGATGCTCTATAGCCAGGCCCAGTGGTGCTCCCCAGGCTCTGCTTTCTCTGTTCCCTCTGCTTTCCCACTGCAGTCCAGCTGTCCTGCTTGAGCAAAAGGATTGGGTGGAGGAAAAGCATCTTCCATCCTTCTCAAGCACCTCTCTGGAACTGCCTGGACACTGGTTTCCAGGAGGGTCTGTTCTGGGTGCTTTCTGAGCTGAGGCAGTAAGTTCACTACTCGGTGAAATGTCAGGGTCTCGAAAGCAGTGTGTGCCCCTCAGTTTTGGAGGGTTTATTTCTGCTCTTTGTGTTACCATGTTGGCTGATCCCCAAGGCACAGCACGTACAATTTACAGTGAGTGGTGATAAACATACAGCACCAGTCAAGTATCCAAAAAGGCTGTTAACAATACTCTTTGGCTGCAGGAAGCACAAAGGACAAAACCCAACCCTCAGGACATGAAAAGAAATAGAAAAGCCTGCTTGAGCATTCCTGCTCTAGCCATAAAAATTATTTTGCTGTGCTGTTCCTCAGGGTGAGCATTACTGCCCAGCAACGCTTGACTCTGTTTGGTGACGTGTTTCTGTTCCTCCCTGCTCCAACTGGGGGGTGAGACCTGTGGGGCAGAGGTCTTGCTGCAGCCCTGCCTGCGTTCCATCTCCTGCCCGTGGGACTTGTGTATGCAACAGCCTGTGAAGCCTCTGGCTGTTTTTTATCCTTCTGAAGCCCCAGGAACAGTACCAGCCTCTGAAATGGAAGCTGAGACCCAGCTGCTCTTGTCCCCCCGTGCTTGTCACCTCTCTGCCCACTGTGGGATTGCACATTTTCCTCTGAGCTCCTGGGACTTCCCAAAGGGTTGACCCATCTGACAGTCCCAGAGGGGGCTTTGCAGGGCCACCAGGGGTTCCATTCCTTTGCTGTTGCTTAGACTTAAGATCATGAGTTTGCTTTGCCCTTGTGGGACTTCTTGTGCTTGGATCATGGTGCTGCTAAACTGTGCCCCTCTGGCTTTGCAGAACCTTTTAGGATCTCTCCAGATGAATTGACAGCATGCCTTATGTCACCTAAATAAACCACGATGCAGTGAAGGGAAGGCTGTAGTACTCCTAGATCCATCTGATATAATACACAGAAGCTCTTGGCAGTGGCCTTTGGTGTTACACTCCAGTCACAGAATCCTTGGGGACCTTTTTGGAAGAGGGAGATGATCCACACTTAAAGTTTTAGCATAGCCACCAGCTTTTACCACTGGAAAACTCTCGTGTGCAGAGGAAGCGTTAAAAAGCCTTGGTTCATGGCTTGGGCTTTTCTAGGGAGCTCCAAGAAATGAGGCACAGATGTTCCCTTGGGGACTTGGCAGCTTATTTCCCAAGTCTTCTGAGAAACGTATGAGCCTGTTTGCATTAATGTGTCTTTATTGTGCTTTCAAATGGGACTGTTGTCTGTCTTCTAGCTCCTTCGAGAATTCATAGAACGGAAAACCACTTCATGGGACCCCAACAACCAGGTGGCAATGGGCAGGTAAGCAGGAAGCTGTCTGTGACATCCCTAGCTTCACCCCAGCACTGCATGCCAGTCCAGAAGTGCAAAAACACCCGTGGGCTTCTTATCCTGGCCATGGTAGAGGGCAAAATTTTGAATGAGGCTGGAGAAAGTCTGTGGGCGTAAGAAATTACCTAACAAATAATCAGAACAGTGTGACATTAGTCAGGAGGGTTGTCCTCTGTGACATAGCCCCTAGGTAGGGGTCACGCTGTCGACTCGGAGCTTGCCAGCCTTTGAGCTGTGCTCTGGTTCATCTGCCACCCCCTGAAGGTAACTTCCCCGTTGTCAAAGGCTTGTTCCAGACCTGGGATGTTTCTGTCTCTCAGTGGTGCAGGCAGCACAAGAGGAATCCACGGAGGGGTGACTTGAGTGAGCTTGTGAGGGGGAACTGGTGGAGGGACCAAAGTGTCTGCTCGCTGCTGAAACTGGACCTTTTCTCATGATGAGCTCGGATTTGTTGCTGCTTTAGAGGAGCAAATCCACTCTCATGAAATCAGCTAAAGCAATTCCTGTCTATACTCTCTGCCCGCTCTCAGAGCAGATCCTGTACGATTAAAACAACATCAGGGAGTGTTTCCTGCATACAGAAGTAAAAGAGAATTCCATGCAGGGAAGCTCTTCTTCCTCTGTTTAATTCTTTAGCTAGAGAATAATCTTCCAGCTCCCACTTAATGAACAGTGCACATGTAAATAGCCACGGGCAGTAATTTAGGGAAATGTAAAAGCAGAGGAAGGATGCAAATNTGAAATAACTTTTATCCTGGTAAAATATTACCCAAATTTTAGTGCAGTGTGTCAAATTTATTTGGTGTATGTCTGGAATATTATGGAAAGCTATTCACTATAATTTAACATGATATAGACAAAATTACATTTAAGTGGTGATTACATTGTACATTTATCTGACTTTACAATAAAATAGATTACAGTAATTAAGATTATATTAAGATTGCAGTAATTGGATTCTGCTAGATTTTTTTCCCTGATGTTGAGTTTTCATTGTATAAATCAGGTAAGATGACGCTCGTTTGCGTTAAACAGTATTTATTTATAACTAGGAGAAGTTTTATCCTGCTGAAAACTTCTTTGACTTGATGAAGTTCTGGCTGAGGAGCTGAGCTCTCCCTCCTAAATACAGTCAGGGATCAGACAGCACTTTCTGAAAGTGTTGGTTGCTTTTCTTTATGGTGTAGTTCTGTGTCCTAACAGCCGGAGCATTGCAGAGGGCTTCTGGCTGGATTTGCCAGGCTGAAGTCAGAGGTGGTGGGGAGAAATACTTATAATTTTCAGCAGACCTTGCAAAACTGAGGGAGGCAATAAATTCAAGAGCATCTCCTACATCGTGGTGGTTCTGTTGATGAAGGTGATGTCACCTGTCCTCACGGAAGGAATTGGTTCAGGAGGTGGCAGACCATCCATTCTGTTCTGGGCTTGCTAGAAGTGAACCAGAAGTGATCGTAGTAACCAAAGCTGAAACAAAAAAGCAGCACCTGTAAAGACCCATTTTTTTACTGTTTTTAGCATTTATGTTTTGTATTTCTAATTCTAAAGATTCTTAAAAGTACCCGGTAATCAAGAAAGAATAAAAAATTCCTGGTGGCTCTAGAAGGTGTGTGACTGTTGTTTGCATTCCTCAGGCAATGGCTGGCCATCCAGAAGTTACGAAGCAAAATAAAGAAGAAAGTGGACAGAAAAGCCAGTAAAGGGAGGAGAATCCGGTGGGTGACAGCTTCTGCAAGCAAGCAGAAGTTCTGATCTTGCCAAGTCAAATCTGACTGTGCTGAGTTGGTTCTGGCGTGCTTTGGTTGGCTTATTTGTGCCTTTTGGGGCAAGGAGTCTTGCTCAGGGGCACCCACTGGGGAATCTTCATGTTCTTTGAGCCTAGAGCTTGGCTGGATGCAGCCTGTGGGCAGAATCCCACATCTGCTCTAGGGGCAGATGTGCAGAAATGCCTCCGTGAGGGAGATGTTAACTTCCCCCTGACTGTCTGTTGGAATTTGGGGTCTAATCTCTATTTTTTAAAGTCTCATCTCAACTTTTCTCAGCTTCAAAGCCTTTCACGTCCTGACTCCCGGATCACTAATTTGGGTGGATCCCTCCCGTTGCGTTTCCAGCGGGAGGATATTCCACGCGGTAGGGCGGGAAGGGAGGCAGGCTGGAGAGGAGAGGGTCTTTTTCTTTTCTCCCTTTGCAGAGCAGATGTATTAGTCTCCCTGAGTTTAGCACGACTGCGTGATGTGATTTGTGGTGGAGGGGGTGGTTGTGGCTGAAAAGCTGAACCACGTCCTGAAAAATCTGCAACATTAACCATCCTTTTGTGAGTAAACTATAAATCCTGAGTTTAGATGGCATCTGATAGGAAGTCAGTGGAGTCAGTCTGGGTCAGGCCTGCCATAGCAATTTTTAAGATAGATGTCATAAGATAATTTATTAAAAGAGGGAAGAGCTACTTTGTTGGCCTGAAAAGCCTATAATTATTGACTATCAATATTCTTTTCTGTCAGCATCACACGTAATTGGATATATTCATGATTCAGTCAAAACTACTGACAACATCACACAACTGAGTCAGACTCGTAAACCTCCAGGAATAATGGGGAGGTCTCTCCTGGTGTGCAATCTGAGTGCTTCAGCATTCCTGAGAGATCAGCTATCGCGCCAAGTCGATTGCCTCTTACATCTGAGGTGCCTTTTTTTCCTTCTTTTTTTTTCTTTTCTTATTTTTTTGTCTTCTTTAAATACAAGTTGCACTGACCCCGCAGGGAAAATACCAATAAAAGCAGCAAGTGTTATTGTCTGTGGTTAGGATTAACATGCAGTTCAGCTCTAGCATCGTTTCAGAATACTCCAGGAGAGCCCAAGTGAATGTTTTTTAAACCCCAAGCAGGTCACTTATTGTCTGTTCTTCCTTCTCTAAGATTGTGGCAGCAGTGTTTAGATTTGTTTTCCTGAAGGATTTTGAGATCCTGGAGAGCAAGGTACTTAATGCTGAATTTCATCCGTCTCCGTAACTCATTCTTAGCAATCCTTTAGCAAACGTCAATGTTCCAGCACGTTTGGATGAAATGCTCCCGTTTATTGTAGGGTCTGAGGATCTTCAAGTGCTTTCAGAAGCAGTGGATCTTCCACTTGACATGAGTACCTGTCCCTTTCATGGGCAGGGAAATTGAGGCACTAGGAAGGGAAGTCAGCTCATCCAAAAACTGCAGTCGAGCTTAAGAAACCTGGTGCCTAGAACTCCGCTGTCCCTCCTTGGTGTGCACGTGTAGGAGTGATGTGCACACACCTACTCCTCCTGTCAGTGATCTCTGGTCCAGTGCTGCTGCAGCACGGGATGTCTTTGTGAACAGAATGAAATATTTGATGTCTGCTACACTGGGATCTTTAAAGCCCTGATTTAAAATCATGACAGGAATTAGTTCTGTACAAACCGGTGGCAGAGGATTTATCTGAATCACCAAGGCCCCTTCCCACTCCACAGACGCCTTCGATCTGTGGGAATCCATCAGTTGCTAGTGTCTCATGAGCAGCCCATTTCATACTCCAGCCTGCTGACCTGTTGCTGTTGCAGTACTAGCCCCCCACAGCTGCCTCTGCTCCCTGGCTCCATCATTCCAGCCTTGGACCAGAGCAGTCGCTTCCATCATGGGCGACAAAGACTTGATTGTGCAGAGGAACCCTTGTGTAAAGGGGAGCTGTGCTGGGCCTGGAGAGCCATTCTGGAGTAGTCTGGTGAGCTAAAATTCCCCTCCAGGGCACGTTCCTGCATAAACCAAGAGAAGGGAGTGCAGGGGTTACGGAGTGGAAAGGTGATTCTGGGCAAATGCTTGTGAATCCTTTTGCTGCTATTTGTCAAACTAAAAATAGCAGCAGCTCGGATCAAACATTTCAGACTCTGGCAGTGTGGTCGAGTACACCAAAAGCCATTGGTTTGGAATCCCCTGCCTGTGGACACTGGGGTTTAAAGCCACCTTTTCATTCGGAGTCTTTCAGTACTCTGTTAAGTTTTATGTCAGATCCTTGAATATAAGTCATGAAATGAACTGCGAGTTCCTCGCCCGGTGTGGAAAGCGGGGAGGGGACCCTGTATCTGGAGGTGCAGCACAGCTTGCAGAAATGTATTGGTGGATCAGAAGCTGAGACAGATGAAGCAGCACTGGATGACCTTGCATGTGCCTCATCTCTCTGTTGCCCAGGTCTTTCTTCCATCTCCTCCTTTGCTTGCTTGCTTGTTTGTTTGTTTTTCCCCGCATGCTTCACTTGTAAGTTACTCAGGAGAAGACTTTCCAGCTGTAGGTATGGCTGGCAGAGGGGGATTTTGATCCCCTTCAGGGCCCTAGATACCACAGAACAGGGAGACTGTGGTAGCAGATGGGTGTTTGAGAAGGTCTGATGCTCTGACACTTCTGCTGCCTGCAGTGGGCTCTTTGGGCACAAATTGCAGAGGGTGATTAAGACACCAGCTGAAACGAGTTCTTGTTTCTCTGTGACTTCTCAGGGTTGTCCGTCTGGGGTCTGATTAGGTACTCACACACAATTAATGGATGCTGGATGTCCTCTTTCTAGCTGTGATAAAAAAGGACTTACTTGCCATTCAGTTCATTGTGTGTCTGATTATTGTTCTGCCTACCTTATAAGAAAGGAGCAGGAGGGAAGGGAGGGGAATTGCCATCTACAGCTGGTGACTTACTGGGTATCAGCTACTAGGAAAGCCAGCCCTTGGTGTTTCAGGGCCCAGTGCATTTCTATTCAAGCAGCAACATCTCCTTATCATTAATAGTTACTAATGTGCTGCCTGCTTATTTCCTGCGCTCTTCAGGTATCATGTCCATAGCAAGCTGGTGAGCTTCATGGCACCTATTGACCACTGCACAATGAATGATGATGCCAGGTGAGTAACAGATTAATTGTGTTTCTCAAATGGCTTCACGACAGCGTGATATTGACCTGTTCTTCAGCCTGTCGCCCCCTCCCTTTCTTCTTATCACGTAACCATTTGTCACCGGCATCATAGCCTGGGTGTCGCGGTCACATCTGTCCAGGCAGCCTGGCTGAGCCTTCACTCTAATTGCTGTGACACCAAACAGGGAATTTTCATAAATCTCATCACCTACATTTTGATCCCTGCTTTAAAGCTCCTCCCATTTCGAACCCAAGTTTTATGGCATTATTTTGGAGATAGACAACTAAGTTACCGGGTGTCTTCAGGTGTAAGTGACACTTCTCTCTCAACAGAAATGACAGTGTCTTAAATTCTGTTTAGTATGCATTTTCTTTAATCAGTTAATAACTGGAATAGTTGTGTCCTGATTCACGCAAGAATTAAATGTTGCTTCTCTTTATTTAAAGTGTGCAGAATTTTACTGGAAGACTGTAATGTGTTAATATCCTAATTAGTAAAGAAAATTAAGTTGTGTGCGTAGTTCCTAGAAAACACTGTGGGTGCACAGTTACCAGAGAGTTTTTCTACACAGACACCCCTATTTCTTCACTATTAGATTTTTAAACTAAATCTCTGAATGCTGAGCTTTTTGTGGGAAGGAAGTGGAATAATTTTTTTCCTGTGAATGGATGTGGAAGGTTTGAGAAACATCTTTCCCCTGGGTTGTGGAACATGTTTGTGCTTTGTGAGAGTGAGATGCCATTTGTCTGTTTGTGAAATGGAAACCAAGTACCTGCTGTTCCTTGGCTGTTGCCTTTTGGGGTATTGTGCAGATTTCTGGATGAGAACTCTCCAGTAAGCTGACACTGAGATGTTTTGTGTCCATAATAAGACCCGTGCTCTTTCATCATGCATCTTTCTTACAGTTTCTTTACTCTTTCTTTTTTTCCAAGTTGGAAAGTGGCTCTGATTTTTGAATATTGTCCAGATCCTCTCACCTCAAAAATAAATGTGTAGGGTGAAAGCTCAGCCTCCAGCTTTATAAAGTGGCCAATTCTTCCACCCCATTACCTGCATCCTAGGAGGAGAGGGACAGGAGTGGCTTGGGCACTGTGAGATTGGACATACACACTTTTGTCCTTCTGGCAAATAAATCCAGTGCATTTCTCTTTCTGATACTCAGGGCCCGTGCCAGCAGCATTCTGCACTTCCCACTGGCAAGCACCTCCTGCCCTGGAATTGGTGTCTTTGCTTTTTTGGCTACCCCCAAATCAAACGTGGGGCAGGACAGACGTACATTCCTCAGAGTCATGCCATCCTGCAGAAGTGGTTCTGGGCCCGTGTGCTGCTCGTTCCCCGCAGCTTTTTGTGTGAGCAGCTGGAATGTGTGCATTTAGGAGAACCCAGCTCACACCGTAGGCATTAGCAGTATGCATGACTCCTCTCAGTATTATGTCCAGTTGACTGGTTACTGCTCGTGCTTTGCGAATGTCGAATGAGGTCNCTGATTATTGTTCTGCCTACCTTATAAGAAAGGAGCAGGAGGGAAGGGAGGGGAATTGCCATCTACAGCTGGTGACTTACTGGGTATCAGCTACTAGGAAAGCCAGCCCTTGGTGTTTCAGGGCCCAGTGCATTTCTATTCAAGCAGCAACATCTCCTTATCATTAATAGTTACTAATGTGCTGCCTGCTTATTTCCTGCGCTCTTCAGGTATCATGTCCATAGCAAGCTGGTGAGCTTCATGGCACCTATTGACCACTGCACAATGAATGATGATGCCAGGTGAGTAACAGATTAATTGTGTTTCTCAAATGGCTTCACGACAGCGTGATATTGACCTGTTCTTCAGCCTGTCGCCCCCTCCCTTTCTTCTTATCATGTAACCATTTGTCACCGGCATCATAGCCTGGGTGTCGTGGTCACATCTGTCCAGGCAGCCTGGCTGAGCCTTCACTCTAATTGCTGTGACACCAAACAGGGAATTTTCATAAATCTCATCACCTACATTTTGATCCCTGCTTTAAAGCTCCTCCCATTTCGAACCCAAGTTTTATGGCATTATTTTGGAGATAGACAACTAAGTTACCGGGTGTCTTCAGGTGTAAGTGACACTTCTCTCTCAACAGAAATGACAGTGTCTTAAATTCTGTTTAGTATGCATTTTCTTTAATCAGTTAATAACTGGAATAGTTGTGTCCTGATTCACGCAAGAATTAAATGTTGCTTCTCTTTATTTAAAGTGTGCAGAATTTTACTGGAAGACTGTAATGTGTTAATATCCTAATTAGTAAAGAAAATTAAGTTGTGTGCGTAGTTCCTAGAAAACACTGTGGGTGCACAGTTACCAGAGAGTTTTTCTACACAGACACCCCTGTTTCTTCACTATTAGATTTTTAAACTAAATCTCTGAATGCTGAGCTTTTTGTGGGAAGGAAGTGGAATAATTTTTTTCCTGTGAATGGATGTGGAAGGTTTGAGAAACATCTTTCCCCTGGGTTGTGGAACATGTTTGTGCTTTGTGAGAGTGAGATGCCATTTGTCTGTTTGTGAAATGGAAACCAAGTACCTGCTGTTCCTTGGCTGTTGCCTTTTGGGGTATTGTGCAGATTTCTGGATGAGAACTCTCCAGTAAGCTGACACTGAGATGTTTTGTGTCCATAATAAGACCCGTGCTCTTTCATCATGCATCTTTCTTACAGTTTCTTTACTCTTTCTTTTTTTCCAAGTTGGAAAGTGGCTCTGATTTTTGAATATTGTCCAGATCCTCTCACCTCAAAAATAAATGTGTAGGGGGAAAGCTCAGCCTCCAGCTTTATAAAGTGGCCAATTCTTCCACCCCATTACCTGCATCCTAGGAGGAGAGGGACAGGAGTGGCTTGGGCACTGTGAGATTGGACATACACACTTTTGTCCTTCTGGCAAATAAATCCAGTGCATTTCTCTTTCTGATACTCAGGGCCCGTGCCAGCAGCATTCTGCACTTCCCACTGGCAAGCACCTCCTGCCCTGGAATTGGTGTCTTTGCTTTTTTGGCTACCCCCAAATCAAACGTGGGGCAGGACAGACGTACATTCCTCAGAGTCATGCCATCCTGCAGAAGTGGTTCTGGGCCCGTGTGCTGCTCGTTCCCCGCAGCTTTTTGTGTGAGCAGCTGGAATGTGTGCATTTAGGAGAACCCAGCTCACACCGTAGGCATTAGCAGTATGCATGACTCCTCTCAGTATTATGTCCAGTTGACTGGTTACTGCTCGTGCTTTGCGAATGTCGAATGAGGTCGGGCTGTCTGTTACTCTCTGTGTATAATCCACACTGACTGTCAGGTTAGGCAGGCGTGCAGACCCCCACCCCAGAACCAGGGTGAGCTCAGCTTGGGTGGGTGCTGTGTGTGAGGGGGAAGAAGGTGAAAAAAGCAGATCTAGGAGCTACCGTACCACACGTGCTGTCCCCAAAGGTGACATTGCTTCCTCCTTCACCGCCCTCGCTTGTGCTCCAAAAGTCACCGTGGCAAATGCGTTCCGAGAGCCCAAATCCTCCAGCGAGTCGATGCAAACGTGGAGTGCATTGAAACAGCTGGGGTGGTGGAGTCGTGCTGCACAACGGCCTTCTTGGGCCTCAGCCACGGCTGCCATCTTCATAACCNTTCCACCCTGAGCTGCAGGGGGTGTGCTGCACAACGGCCTTCTTGGGCCTCAGCCACGCCTGCCATCTTCATAACCCTTCCGCCCCGGGCACCTCGAGTCCACCCCGAGCTGCAGGGGGCCCGGCTGACCCCCAGGAGCTCTGCCAGCTAAGGGGGTGCTCTCTACGTTACGCCGCGTCGCCGCAGTTATCGTCAGGGGGCACACAGAGNGTGTTTGGCAGTTGGTTTACTGAACACATCTCCGGGGTTTTCCTCCACATGAGCAGGTTATTGCCCCGCTCGCCTCTTCTGCTGGCTCTTTGGTGGCAGCTGCTGCTGCTTATTGTCTGACGGCGGGAACTTACTCCTTACATTAAGTTTATGAGTCACTTTGGAGCCCGCCATACTTGCTCTTAATGGTGTTTTAGTCACTTAGCTCCCGATGCGGGTTTAGCCGACCGGAGCGAGGCTCGCACCCCGCGGGGGTCAGACCCCCGGGGCAGCTCTGCCCCGTTCTGCCAAGACCAGGATTTCCAGCAAACCCCAGATGGGGCGATGCCGGAATCAGGCTGGGGAGGTTCTGTTCCTACTTCTGCTGGTGGCTTTGGGGATGACCTTGAGCAGGTCACTCTGTGATTCTCTGCCTCTGATTCCACTTCTGTGCAGCAGAGATTGCTGCTGAGAGGTGCCTGTGAAAAACAGTGGTTCAGGAATCCCAGCATGGTAGGGGCTGGAAGGGGGGACCTGTGGAGATCATCTCGTCCAACCCCCCTGCAAAAGCAATTGTATTTTATTTTTCTAACATATGTTGGAGAGCTTTTGTTTCAGACAAGAGACAGACCAGTAGAAGCCTCAGCTTTCCTCCCTGTTCACCAAGATGCCTGCTGGTTACCCGGAACACAAAGAGCATCCCTCACCTTTGCCTACTGCAGGCATTGCAGCCTCCTGTAAGCAGTTTCTCTGCAGCTTCCTCCCCACGGGACGTGCTGTGGCTTAGTCCTAATGCTGGGCTTAAATTTCCCTCTGCTGTAATTTAGACCTTTTGTCCTGTTAAAGAACAGATTCTTCTTCCCTCTTTGCAGCAGCCTTTCCACATTTGGGTGGGCATTTCTGCTTTGCACACTGAAAACCTGGGTGTTGCTTATCTTTGTCTTCCTTCCTTGCCTCCCCAGTTTACACCATCTACATTTGCATCCAGACATAAAACACTCAAAATGCTGGAGTGGCCAGTGTCTGAAAATTAGGTCTGTAGAGGTGTTTTGGTTCAACTCTTCCCAAAATGAAGATAACTTCTGCTATCAGTCATGCTTGGAAAATCACAGCCCCTCTCTAGGGTCACTTCACAGCCCTGGTTAAAATGCCCCTGCACTTGCCACAGGCCATTGTAGCTCTGTAGCAGCACAGCCAGACAGGACAAGGCAAGAAGAATTCAACATCTGCTTCAAACTGCAGGTGAATTAAAAAAGAAGGAAGGGCAGTACTGATAACTGCTTTCCTTTGTGACAGAAGAAGGTAATTTTTTTGTGTATGTGCATTGTTGTAAGTGTGAATTACTAGACTGAAAAGGTGGGGATACACTTCCCAGGGATGTGATCGTGCTCTGAGCTTTTTGGGTTTTATTCTTCTGGTCAGGCACTTAAAAAGCATGACCCCAAAATAAATACACATCTGAACATTCTACCAGTAGCTCCAGTGTCTGATAGATACTGAAAAAATACCAGTAAATCATAGAATGGTTTGGGTTGGAAGGAACCTTTCAAGCTCATCTGGTCCAAACCCCACTGCGGGAAGCAGGGACACCTGTAACTAGAGCAGGGTGCTCAGAGCCCCAACCAACCTCCCCTGGGATGGTGCCAGGGCTGGGGCAGCCACCACCTCTCTGGTTTCTGACTCTTTAAACAGCTGTTGCATCCGAGGAGTACACTTGGGGCCTGATTCTGCTGTACATGAAGCCATTTTACACTATTCTGGCTGTGCAGAGCTGCTGGCTCTCACCTGGCGGTCCTGGAGTGCTGCTGACGTGGCTGTGGGATGCCCAGAACTTCCAAGCATCTGGCATGACAACTTCTTCACTTACCCCCACCTCTGGCTGGGGAAACAAAGAGCAAATGCTTGTGGGGAGAAGCAGCAATGGACAGGCACTCCAGAATTGTTTTACAGCCTCAACTCGAGAAAGGGAATGTGCAAGTGTAATAACTGTCATTGTCAACATCACTGCCACTTTTCTTTCTTATTCTGGCTGCTGGTTGGAATAATAGCATTTGTGCAGGCAATTAATCTTCTGCTTGCCAGTTTTCCGTGCCCTCTATGCCTGGGCATGGCTCTCTAACCTTGTGCTCACATAGATTATGTTGTAGCATGTGGGACACTGGTGGCCTCCAGCCCTCCCCTGTTTTAACCCCTCTCTGGTAGTATTTTAAAGCATACACTGGAAAGTGATTTTTATGGTTATCTCAGGGCATGTGTTTATAGATTTAAATACATTTATTGTACTCTTGGGCCAGGGTTTTTTCTAATCAATCCAAGGTCATTGCTCTGTCAACGGGCCTGCCCTAAGATGAGGAACCTGAAGGCAAAATCTTGAGTGTAAGTGTGCTGAGGTGGCTGGCTGGAGGAGAGGGTGGCTGTCTTGTACAGGATTACAACAGGATTGGCCTCTCAATGGCTGTGATTTCACCCGGCATTGAGGGTGGCATCATGGAGGTGCCACTTCTTGCACTTCCCTTGAAATGTGCTTTTCCCATCTTCATGACCTGGGGCACTTTGCTGACCCCATTGCTCCAGCATCTAGTGCAGCCTGGTCTCCACTGTGGTCATCCTCCAGGACCACCACGTGCGCCAGAGCTGGGCAGTCACCCCTCTCCTCTGGTTTGGGAGTTGAGGCACGGGGAAAGGGTAGCCTGGATCTCCAAAGGCATTTGGGTCCAGAAATCCATGAGTCAAGACCCTCAGTGACTTGCCAGAGGTGCCACAGCCGCTCTGGGCCAGAGCTGCAGTTGAACAGAGAGCGCCTGTGTGGTCACCTTAAGCAGGCCTGGCTGTGAACTGCCTCATGTTTCGAGGAGACCAGGCCTCTGTGGGCAGGCAGGAACCTCCTCTGCTCTCGGGTGCTGTCTGTATTTAGGGGCAGATGAAGGCCAGAGGCTCCCTGCAGCCCCACAGACAAGCGAGCTGATTTTCAGGACGTGCAGAGTCGCCGTGTCCCCAGCAGTGGATCCCGGGGCAAGGTCGGGTGAAGTCCATGTTCCTCGGAAGAGCTGAACGTGGGCTTGGTTTTGTTATATCTCTGTCAGCTTTGATCTATAGATCTTCAGATCTCTCCACCCTACGTGTGTTTGGAACAGAGACTAAACACAGACACTTAAAAAAAAGAAAGGTATAATATCAAATTACTGCAAAGTTTGATGAACATCATGATTTCACCTCTGGAGGACAGCAACTTGGAGGAGAGATGTTCTTTAAGGACAAAGATGTTTGGTCCAAACACCTTTATCTCCCAGGTTATTCTGACAGGTAAAACAAGATTGTGCAAATATGCACCAGTGATCTAATCAGCTGGAACAACAGCAATATTTTAACTGGCGCTACCTTTTAACAGCATCATTAAGGGCTCTCATTACTCTTTTATTAGAGGCTCACTCTATTTCTTATCAGATTACAGAATGAACATAACTCATGGCACTGATTTGATCTCTTGTTAAAGAGGATTACAGCTTTGCATTAACTTGGATTGACACGGTTTATAATTTGCTGTTGATACACATGCTGGCGGTGTCACATGTTTGACCCCCTCCCCACAGCACCGCCGAGGAAAAGGACACCCATACATCATCATTAAAGATGGCACCCGGTGCACAACTGGGAGGCAAAAGGAGCCTTTTCTGCAGGAAAGTCAGGCAGGACAAAAGAGAGGCGTTCTCAAGTGCGAGCTGAAATGCAGAGCAGGGATTTCTAACTCGGAAGGTGGAGGAGAATAGAGCGGCTTTTAGAGGGGCTGCTTTTCACCTCAGCAGATTGTTCTTCGTCGCAGAGGAGGGCTTAGCATCTGTAATGAGCCAAAGGCGAGGGAAGAAGATGGTCCTAATGGGACTATGTCAAGCACAGAAGCCTTTCCAGGAGCTGGGGAAATTTCCCCTGCTCTTCTCAGACCTCCCAACGTCGTCAGTGTCACCAGTTAGCGCACTGGTCCCTGCCTTTGGGCGGTACTGGTCGTGCACCACCAGCCGACGGTGTCAGTTTGACCAGATAACCTGGTGCCTGTGGTGGAAGTCCCTTTGTTGTCACATCCCTGGCTTGTAGAAACCCCAGGCACGGAGGGCTTCGAGCCAGGGCTGTGTTTGTGCTGTGGCTCCCTCCTTCCCAGTACAGGGCTGTCTGCTCTGCATTTCCTCTGCCTGTTGATTGCTTTGTGAGCAGAGGGTCGAGTCCCAGCGCACTGTGCTCCAGCACAGGTGCCTGTGTGGACAGGCACACATGTACACACAGCCTCCCCACAGCTCTGGTGGCACCTTTTTTGCTTGGCTTTGGAAGCACAGACTCACCAAGGCAGCAGAACCAGGCTCAGGGCAGGAATTGCTGCCTGAAATTCCCCAGAGGAGGGTGAGAAATTGAGCCCGTGACTCCACGGTCCCGTTGGCATCAGATCACGCTTGGTCCAAGAGTATCCAGCCCGCTCTTCTTCTTGCACAAGCAGACCAGTGCCTGCTGGGAAGAGGAATTAAGATGCAGATTATCCAGCTGCCAGTGAGGTTTGGATTAGGTTTCCCTTGGATTCAGCCAGGACGTTGTGTGTTTTCCCCATCAGCATTCTCACTCTTGGACTTAGTGGAGTCGCTTTGTCACAGTGTGTCTCTCTGCAAGCAGAGGGGGGTACGTGGTAGGAAATCCTGGTATTAAAAGATTAATTTTCTTATATGACATAAGAATTTAATATTAAAAAATAAAAGTTGGTGAGATAGCAGCCTTTCACTTAGCTCACTTTGTACTTTGGGTATTAAAACACCATGAGATAGATTAAGGGAGGAATTTGGGCTCTGCGATTGTCAATCCAGCACGTTCACCACGACAGAAGTCCCAGCAAGGAAGTTGTTGCTTTCTGCAACAACTCAACCAGCACCTTCTGCCCTGCACAGCACAAACCTCGGGTGACCGTTGTTGGTGGGAGAAGAGTTATTCTAAGTTTGTACAGACAACAGCCTGGAAGAACAGTTGTCCTGCTTGTGATGGGCTTTGTTTTGGGAAACAAAGGGAGTAGTGCTAATGTGGAGGGTAAGCTCTCCTGGAGGGCAAGCTCTTGGAGGGTGGAGTGCTCTGACCTTTTAGAGAGAACTGGTGTTTCTGGCCTGAGGTGGGGGGTGGGAGGCCAACCTGCCTACCTGGGGCTTCTGGAAGAGCCCCCTGCTTTGGCCAGGACCCCCTTGGGTCCCTCAGGAGGATGGAGGGACTCTCCTGGGGGGTGATGTCTACACCCTGCTGCGTGTACCCTGCTGCACACCCGCAGCTGGCCCCTCGGGGAGCCTGATGCTCAGTGTGGGAGCTCTGAGCTCTCCTGGGAACTGAGGCAAAACCTCACGTAGGCCCGTGCAGCTCAACCTGTTGGTCCCGAGGCCCCACGGCTCCGGTGTCATTCTGCACTTTCTGTATCGTTTCAGTTGGTGGATTTTATCCCCCTAACCTTTACCTTCACCTTAGGAGCCAGCTCATGGTGATGCTGTTGAGTATCCCCCTTACTGCTTTTAACTGTAGCTGGGAGAAGGGCTAGTATCTGACCGAGGGGCTCGTGTATGTTTTGAAGGTGGCCACAGTGAAGTGGTGTACGTGACCCCGCTTAGTGCCAACGAGCTGAAATCATCCTGTCCCAGCATTTGATGTTTGACATCCCCAGTAAGAAGACAGACGCCTCTGTTATGGAAATTTCCTTTTTAAAGGGGAAAAAAAATAACCTGTTAAGCGCTGCAAGATGATTTGTCGTCCTTCCTTTGTGAGACAATTTGTCTTCTCCTGCATCAAATCTGTTATAAAACAGGCAAGCTGTGAAAGAGGGAAATCATCCCAGGAATATGGGATGTTCAGGTGCACAAAGAACGGTCCCCTCCGTGCGGCTGTGCACACATCTGCGCGGGTACTTCCCGTGCCACGGTGACAGTGGGTGCTCTGCTCAAATACCCAGCTCAAAACTCTGCTCAAAACAGACCCTGGGACAGCAGCGTTTTATGAATTCAATGGGGAAATTGAAGGTGCTGGGAAGAGTGACAGCGGAGCAAGCGGCAGCCTTCGGCACCTCCTCGGGTTGTGCTACTTCTCCAGCCACTTGTTCCACGTATTTTTATGCTGTGTGCTGTAGAAGCTCATAGGAAAATGTGAGACCACAAGCAGGATGAGAGAGGTGCTGTCCCGAGCTCAGGGCTGGTCGGTAGGCAGGTGTGGGCTGCCATGAGGAGGAGATGTTCAGCACTGGTGACAGAGGTGGCAGATCCAAACCCCAGGTCCAGTTAAGTCTGGGGGATGGTACCTTGAGCAGCAGCCCTTCCATCTCTCTGCTGTCCTCCCGCTCCCCACCCCGCCCTCGGTTCCAGCCTCACTAAATGTGCCGAGTCCCTTTGTTTAGGGCAAGAACCAGCTTTCTGAAATACTTATAAATCTCGTGCCTGGTCTCATGAGACAAACCAGAGGTCACATGTCACCTTTCATAATTTAAAGCCGTGGGGCTAAAAGCATTTGCACAGACCTGAAGGACCCAATCCTGACCTGCCCGCACGAGAGGGAATTGCAGCAGACCTTTCTGAATCTCCTTCAAGTGCCGGGCAGGGTGACAAGAGCCGTCTGGCCGGGTAATTTATAGCTGGAGAGTTGCTCTCTCCAGGTTCGGGCCGTGGCGGGGAAGCGAGTGAGACAGTGCCATCTCGTGGGGCTGCCTTCCTGGCCGGCACCGCTGCGCGCTGCCTCGCACCCCCTCGCTTCCAAAGGCCTGGGGATTTTCACCCTGGGGATTTTCACCCCGGGGATTTTCACCCTGCTCCCACCCTGCGCGGCATCGTCTGCGCCGCGGGCTCGTCCCTGCGGCGATGCCGGAGCGGAGAGCGTGCGGAAGGGGCGTGGGTAAGGGAGCCAGATCCTGCTGCCCACCTGCTGCGTTAGGGTAATGCCTTTGGCTGGAGATGGGGAAATAAGGAGTGTCAGCTTGTGTTATCTTCCTGGCTACCTGCTCTGCTTGCTGGGTGCCTAGTCGTCTGAATTCCACCCCGTGGGACAAAAGATTCCTGAGGTTAGGGACAGAAGTTTTCCAAGAGAAGGATCAGCCCTCTGTTCCCCAGCCAGCTCCAGTTTTCATCAGGGGGCGTGCGTTCCCCATCCGCCCTTTCTTCCTGGGTGCTCGTGTTCTGTCTATTGCCAGTTTGTGTGAATTAAAAATTCACTGTTCCCAGCGGAGGGTGTCGGTAGGAATGGACTAGATGTAGTTATTTCAGTCCTGCTTGGGGCATATTCCAAATTACTCTTCATTTTTTTGGCCTGGAAGAAGAGAAGTAAAAGGTACATGGGAAAAGGTAGAGAAATTTGTTGGAGGGTATTTTTACTCCAACAGCACGGCAGTGACTCATGCAGTGTTGCTGTATTAATAGCACTCCAGTAAAAAAGCCCACCAGAAACTGGATTTTTCTCCCTTTAATGCTCTTCTTCTACTCGTTTACAGAACTCTAGCTAAAAAAGGAGAAGTAACGTGACTGTAATCACACAAAATAGAACGGTGGCCACTCTCCCCTCCCCGCTGCAGGGACATTGGTGTTTTCCCCTTGGTATGTTTGGTGGAATAGTTCTACTGCAGGTGGGCAAAGTGGGTTCCTGGGGCACTGTTGGCAGTTTTTATGAGTTATATTTTGATGATTCATCTATTTATCAAACACGCTGCTGCTATCAGTAACCACCCAGGGCACCCCTGCCCTCAGGGTGTGTGTTTCCTTGCTCTCCGTTGCAAGGATTTTACACACAGAACATGTGTAGCAGCACTAGGTGGGGTTTGGAGGGTGGTAAAGTCTCCTGGTCAGTTAGCACACAGAGCTCAGTGCCTGCAGTTGCTGCTCCTGTTATTTATTTCTTTCTAAATGCCTCTGCCAACGCGACGTCGCCGTTCGCACGGCGGGGAGCTGCTCAGCCCGGGTGCCGTGGGGGCGAGCGGGGCCTTGGCTCTGCATCTGCGTGTGGCTGGATCCTTTGGCTGCAAAGCCCATGCCAAGCTCTGCCAGGAGCATCGCTGTGGCCGTGCCAAGGGCCGAGCACGTGTTGAGCTGGGGTGGGAAGGCAGTTGAGCTGAATTGCCCACCCTGGGGTCCGCGGCACGGCCGGGGTGCCGAGCACTGCGGGGACGTCCCGCTAAACTGGCACGGCCACGGCTGTGTGGCTCTAAAACCAGGAGTCTCCCAACTACCCAGGGGCACAGAGAGCAGAATAAACCACCCCCCTCCCACACACCTTTTGCCTTGAGCTGCGGCGCGTTGGAGGGAAGAGCTCTACAAACTTTCCTTGCAGGGAAGGGGTGAGATCCCGGGCACCTCGAGCACCCCCAGCACCGTCCTGCGCCTTCACAGGAGGCTCTTCAGAAATGCATAAATATTTAAGCCAAGGTACTTGCACACACATGTTTTATGGCAAATGGCTGTGTGGTTCGTGATCATTTTTTTCCAGAAACAGGTTTTATGATAATACAGTAAAAATATTAAATTAGAAAATGCCTCACTAAGGGTGATAAAACCTTACTACAGTGGAAATAGGTAATTATCCCCTCTGCAGCCTAAATGACAGTTTAAAAGAAATAAAAATGTTAGTGCTCATTACTTGCTTTTGTAGGTTGCAATAAAGGGTAAGTTAAATTTTAATTCAAGGAAGACCCCTGCACCGACCTGCGTCTCCCGCGCGCTCCACCGGAGGTGCGAGCGCTGTTAATTACTCGCCCAGGTTATTCCTCAGCACACTGCCTGGCCCAGCACCTCTTTGGGCTCAAGTCACCTTTCCCTCCTCCAGAGGTAGTGGAGCTGCAGTGGGGTGGGTGGTTCCAAGCCTGATGTTTAATAGATGTGGGTGGAAGAGAGAAATTTTGTATTTTTTAACCCAAATCCCAGTTCATTATGCGTTGCCTTAAGGGGGCTGAAAGTATTAAAATCCACACTTGCCCTGGTGAATTGAAACAGAGACAAGGTTAAACCTGGAGGATTGATGAGTTTTACTCTCTGCACGGTTAAAGCCTGCTGAGGGGAGATGCTGGAGGAGAAAGGCAGCCTGGATGATGAGCAGAAAGAAAAAAACCCAAAAGGTTGGGCTGTTATTTTTTTTTAGCATGTTGAAATATTTGTTCTGTTTGGGCGGTGGGGGGGTTACCAGCCTGCCCTCCTTCTCCTGTCACCCTGCCAGCGTGTCTACACGTGCTGTTATT
>VWZY01010533.1:94106-108830 GCA_013399075.1 Chloroceryle aenea
CTTCCTCCAGCTGGTTGTGCAATGACCACAACTGACTTTAAGGAGCGCTGGGCAGAGCATCACTGTGATCCCAGAGGAATGACAATTCCAAACACTCTGGAGGCCTAGGAAAGCATCCCCTTTATTAGCACCTCTAGGAGAGGTCCCACACCTGCTGCGGAAGAGGGGGGCTGGATGCAGACTGCAGCAAAGACAGGTGAAGCAGATCCACTCTGCAGGCTCCTGGGTACAAGCTGTCACCACAGCTCATCCAATCTGACCATCAGCTGCCACCCAAGGCAGGACCTACCTCTGTCCCTTGCCACACACTCCCACCTCTGTCTGTCCCCAGAGAAGAGCTTCAGGATGCTAAACCAGTAAAGCCACCGGGTACACCACAGTGGGGAGCAGCAGCGGGGCCCCGAGCAGTGCAAGGCAACACCAGAAGGGGATTGAAACTGCTGGTTACCTTTCATTCCACCAGAGAAGCCTCTCCAGTTAGCGAAGACCATCAGAGGCAGCCCTTCTCTGTTGAAGTCATTGATAGCCTGGGCAGTCTTGAAGGCAGAGTCTGGGAACCACACCTGACCAGCCTGCTGGATTATCTGTTGGGAATAAAGGAAGACTGATAAGCCTTGAAACACCTTAACCTAAGAGCTGGCATAAAACCACTGAAATAAAAGCAACAAGAGCTGAGATGTGGAATTAACAGCAAGGGACGCGGCGTATGGAATGCTTAGGATCTGCTTGCCCACAGGAAAATTGGGACAAACCTTTGTCACCAACATCAGCAGGAGTGCTCCCATTGATTTAGCTAAGGAGAGCAGAGGTGGTGTGGAAAGCCTGGCTGCTGCAAGAGTCAAGGAGAAGAGAGAGAAAAGGATATGCAAAGGAGAAAACCCCGAGGAGATGATGTATGGCCAGAGCTGTGAGATCAGGCAGGAGAGAAGCAAAATGTCAGAGCAGAAAGGCTCTGGGGGCACTGTGGGCACAGCAGGAGAACAGGGCAGTGATTTCTGCTTGTCCAATCTCAAGGCACAAGAGAAGCAGGGCTGCTGGGGAGCATCTCCCCTGTTCAAACAGCCAACACAACTGTCCTACCCCTCCTCCCAGCCCTGCCAGGCGTCAGCTCCTCACCAAGGACCAGCTGGACTTTTTGTCCCATGTTTGAGGGAAAAAAAAAAGTAAAAATTCCCACCAAACCAAGCGCTCTTTCCCCAGAGACCTCTGCAGGGGACAAACGAGCCACCGAGCACATGTTCAACCCACCTTGGCCTCAGAGTCCAGGTTTGCAGGATCAGCAGGGATGCTGAGCTCCACCGTTCTCGTTTCTACGGCAACTACTCCTACAGGTATTCCTCCCAGCCTGGTGACACGCGAGACAAAGCAGAATTCGGATTTCTACTGTCACACAACTTGACTTTTTTTTCCAATTTGCATCAAAATACTCAAGAGAGACAAATAAAGCAAGGGAAACGCTGGAAGAAGCATCCTGGCCTTTTCTGAAGAGTTTAGGCACGTGGCTGGAGAATTTCAGGAGCAGAAATCACAATTCTCAAAGCAAGAGCTAAAACCTAGCGCGTAGCTCACTAGAAGTTAAATACAATAAACCAGAGCCCAAACTGTGAATGATGCAGCTCCATCTCCACCCCCCTTCACCTGTCACCACACAGATTTTCAATCTGATGGTCTTGCCCATGAAAACAGAGATGGCCCAAGGCCTCCTCAGCCCTGTTTTCAGAATCATGGTGGGCTGATGGCAGTGTCTAAGCAACGCTGATGCCACAGCCACCCTAAGCCTCCGCTGCTTCCAGACTCCCTCTCCCAAGAGGTCAAGGTGAAGGACGAGCGAAAGGTTTGGGTTTACCCATCCACCTCCTCCCCACCTCTGCTGCAGGCTGCCTGCGAGGGTGGGAAGGACAGGGGGACAGAGGGGTGGGCACGGCGAGGAGGCAGCAGGGAGGATGCGCAGCTCCGCTTCCCGCAGCCTCCAACAGCTCACACAAAGGCACCGCGCTGGCGCTGACGGGACGGGAGTCCCAGCAGAGCCGACGCTCTCTCCTCAGCCACCTCGAGTGGGATGAGACGTGCTGAGGGCAGGAAGAGCCCCCAGGCCCACGTGCACCAGGGGGTTGGAAATATTCCCATTCACTATGATGAAGAGTCTGCCCAGGAACCCGTAATTGCAGAAGCCGTCTTAAATCGGTAACTTATAACTTCTATATTAGGGCCCATGTGACCTAATAAAGAACATCTTTATCCAAGTATTACAGTTATTTATTGAACTTGAAAACAGCTCAAAACAACTTCTGTTTTCCATTATACTTCATATAAATTTTATCAGGCTAGCACATGAAGATGCTACATCTTGTTTTATAGTGTGTCCCTGGACAAGTTGCCATAGAATAATAAAAGACAATTTACAGCCAACAGCACACGTATTCCAAACATACATACAAAAGATGAGTTTTGGCAGCACTTACAGTAACAATCCCAGAAGAATACATTCCTATTTGGGTTTTTTGTTTTGTTTTTCAAAATGCCACTGCTTCTGAAAGGAGTCACTTTCATTTGTGTTATATACTCTATGTGAGAGTCCAAAGCCACTTGGAATTTGTCAGAAGGAACTGCAAGTGGGCCTGGGCAGAGGTTTAGCTTTGCCAAATCTTTGATTTCTACTCCTTCCCTGCCCCTTAGTACACTGCTCAACCTAAAAGCCTTTAAATAATTATAGGATGTTGGGAGATAAAACTTAAGACTGCCACAGATGGCGGATAAAAAAAAAACAGCAGCATCAGAAAGTCTCAGGCTATCCCAAGGTGAAGTCAGCAGGTGTTTTCAGCTCCTCTCAACACTGTATAAAGATCAGACAATATTCTGAGTGGAAAGGATCATCCAAAAAGGCAGAGCTGAGCTGCACCAGCACACAAATGACCCTTCAGCTCAGTGGCAGCTCAGCTCTAGTGGGGCTCACACAGCCCATCCACAACCTCATTCAGCCTCCTCCTCCTGCCCCATGCCACACCCGAGGAAATGGGTTCACTTCTCTGTATCACATCCCACACTAGGAGACACCAAACAGGGGTCTAAACCCAGGAAAGCCTCTCCAAAGTCTGAAGTTCTTAAGAAAAGAGCAGCAGAGAGACATTTTGCTGAGCACATCCCTGTATCTGGAAGCCTCCTTTGGTTATCACGCAGCGTTTCATGGACATATTAACAGAGCTCCCAGCAGCAGTGCTAAGGTGTCCAGAACAGCCACAATCCTCTGAGATGTGCACATGAGCTCCAGCCTTAGTCATGAGCTTGTCATAAGATCCGTAAACAAAAGAGAATTCTTTGGCACAGACTTCTGCTAGGAACTAAGGCACTCTGAGCACACGTCGTGCGCGGCCACAGCCGCGTCTCCTTGCACGTAACTGCTGAAGCCTCCAGGATCCCATTCGGGCCCTTCAGGTTTCTTTCTCCCCTCTCACTTGCTAAAAAAAAACCAACCCATAAACCAAAAAACAACGAAAAAAGGCTGACAATTAACCAAAACCACTGACATCAATTAGGAGCCAGAAGTCTGCTGGAGGCAGGAGCACGAAGCTGTCTTGAGAGGAGAGCTGGCAGGAGCGTGAGGAATGAGGAGTGACAAAGGACCAGCACGCTGCCTTTGGACAGCTCAAGCACTTGTAGTGGAAACTCAAGGGAGATAAATGTCCTCCTTCAGAATGGCTTTATTCTGAGAGAAAGCAGACAATGCCATCAGGAAACTGACGGGGCAAACTGGGGGTGGGGGCAAAAAGCTAAGGAAGAAACTAGAAAAGTGGTGGCTGAGGGGGTTTTGAGCCCAGCTCTGATTTGCATTCTGTCAAAACACGGGATTCTCTCGACAGGCTTCTGCCTCCTGCCAGCTCTGAGAGTGCAGGGATCCGCAGCACCAAGAACGACCCAGTGTTTCCAAGGCTGGGATCTACATCTAAAGGCAACAGGGAACATTTAGAACCCTGGCCAGGTGCTGCCTGGCAGTGAGGTGAGGGGAAGTGACTGCTCCTGGGAGTTCCTGGGACTGCCACGGGTTCTGGAACCACACATCTCTGCATCATGAGCAGCAACTGCGTGGTGTTTGGAAAATGCTGCAAGTTATTCCCCAGAAACCTCAACGTTAAGCTCTTCTCCATGCAGAGTTTGCTGCAGTTTGCTTTAGGTTTAGCTGAGCTTTTCCTGCAAGCAAATAACACGCACACCAGCAAAGGGTGTCATGCACCTTCCAGTCAGCCAGAGCTGCAAGAAGCCTCACAGGCACCTGGGGAAGCAGATACTGTCTGCTCTGATGTTTAACTGTATCTCTCTTTTTGGCTTTTGTGCACATTAAAGCCATTGCCTCCAAGCAAAACACGAGCAGATCCTGCTTCATTTGTGTGGTGAAGATGTATCCTGCTCAAGTAACACCTTAGCTTTACTGATGGCCACCAGGTCTCAAAGCATGTTCTACAAAATGCAAAGCATAATGAAAACTTCTTTCTGCAAACATCTAAAGTGCCTCGTAGAATTTACCTTGCTCTGCCAACCACCACTGTCTGAGCCCAGGGCTGCATGATCTCCAGGAACGAGCCATTGTCAAAGAAACCGCTCAGCCACTGTCCTTTCTGACCTAAAGGGAGGGAAAAAAAATGGAAATACTGCAGGAGGGAGGGAAGGAGGAAGAGAGAATATCCAAAGAGCAACAGAAACTTGCTTAAAAGTGCCAACTGGAGAACGTGGTGCTGTCCTTTTATTTATTTATTTAAAAATAGATTATAATACAAGGGAACATTAGACAGCTGAGCATTTGTCTGCCTTCAGCCATCATGTCTTATTTCATTTGCTAGTCTGCATAAAGAGAGTAATTTATCAGCAAAAGCATCATTTATTGTTAAACGATGGGGTTCGGAGAGCAGAGGGACTTCGTGTGCTTTTAAATAAATAACTCTGTTTTTTTCAAGACACTACAAACATTTGTCAGAAGGCAGTAAAGTCATTAAAGAGGTTTTTCAAAATGCCTATTTCTGTTTCAAAATTTATCTCACATTTTCCTCTCAATGCTGCCTAATCTTTCCTTTAAGGAAAGAATGCTGAAGAAATGCAGGAGTTAAATATAAAAATTCTGTGATATTTTATAAGTTGGCCACACACCTGAGCACGTTGCACACACTCCCTTCGAAAAAGTGAAACCAAATGCTCTGACACCAAGAGCCTCCTTGCTCCATGGGAGACTAAACTGAAGTGTGCTTTGGGAGTCACCACCCTGGAGCAGAACACGAAGCTTCACGATGCTCTGCAAAGAAAACCCAAACCCCACAACCCAAACCCAACCCAAATCCCTCCCGGCTTTCCCCCCTGGCACAGAGCTCCTGAGGAACACTTTAATCTGAGCAAGCACCTCTGCTTCTGCAAACCCAAGTCCAAAACCAATTAAAAGTGGAGATCCAAGCAAGCTAACCTCTGCTGACTTAAACAGGATGGAGAGTGTTTTATCAAGACCAAACTTGTAATTACTGTGTTCTACATTCCTTGCCTCTGTGGCCCCACTGTAAAATGTGACCATCCATTTCAAAATTATCTCTTTATCGTGAGCCCAAAGCTGATCGTTTAGATTCTGGCCTCGTGTCGGGCGTCAGTTTGAAGAATATCACGGCAATATCTCCTCTAATAAATGGCTTTAACTTTTCACCTAGGAGATATCTGCTTTAACTTATCACAGGGAATCATCTGCTTTCCTTAACGCTTCCACTAAATTAAAATCTGAAGTCACTCGATTTGGAAGCCAGCGTTAGCTGCACTCAGACAGCTGGATGAATTACTTGAGAGATGATGAAAAAATATTATCCAAAACCAGAAAACTTAGTTTATCACAAATCTCATTTTAGCCCCCCAAACTCATTAATAACAGCGGGCATAATGGTCACCCCGTTTGCAGCTTGCACCTACGCAGGCTGCCCAGCCCCGAGAGGTTTGGACGAGGGTTCCACGGTTTGCAGTGTTTCCAGAACAGTAACTCTCCAAGATGTGCAGGAATCCTGTGGTCCCTTTGGCCTGCAGACCCTCCATACATGGACTTTAATCCAAACCACAAAAAACCTCCCCGAACATCTATAAAAGGTAACTAAAAACTGGAGGTGTCTTCAAGCACCCAGAATTTACCTGCTATTTTTACTTATTGTATACAAAGTGTTTAGCACTAGTTACTCAATAAGGTCTGAAGTGTATCTGGATTGCAGACAGAAAGCCCTGACAAAGAGTCTCTTGAGATGAATTATTGCCCATCCCGGCCACCAAAGACCTACTTGGATTGGGGCGTCCAGCCAGCAGCCAGCGAGGATCGTAGGGAGTCTTGGTAGGAACAAACTCTATGGTTCTGTCTATAGGATCCTTGACTTTGAGGATAGGAACAGGGCTGTACACGCTCTAGAGGGGAAAAAAAAAGGTGTTGAAGGATGTAATTCTCCTGCGTGGCTTTGCACCAACACCAGCTCTGAAGGACCTGGTCAGAGTCCTCTTTCTCCTCCCTGAGCAACCCCTCGACTGAGGGGATCCCTGAGCCCTGGCAAGAGCCTGAAAGAACTTCCAAGGTGCACCATACACTCTGCCCAGCCCTCCTTTGCCATCAGCTGGCAGATGTTGCACTTCATTTGCTCTTGACCTTCAGGCACGGGCAGCATTAGCGAGGGGTTGCGGTTTAATTTTGGAGAGGTGACCAGGCCACCTGACTCACTCTACACACTCTTTCCTGAAGGAAGGTGACCTGCGTGTTCTTACTGCTCCCTTCCTGGCTGCAGAGCAGCTTACACATACACATCAACTCCTACAAATTACTGCCTCGGAGGGGAACTTTCAGAGACTTTTCAGGAAGAGACAATCCAGTGCTTACATCAAAGCTGTCTGCCTGGAGTACTGAGGGCACCAGGCCACGGGTGTGATGGGGACGTACTCAAGGCAGTGCCAGGCTGCCCCAGATTCCAGTTCCTGCAGCACTTTAAGACAAAAACTACTTTTTTTACTTCAAGACATGATGCTTAACAGCCTTGTTCATGACCCTCAACCGTTGTGCAAGGTGCTGCACAGACAAAAAGACCCACCTAGCCCTCCAGCCCCTGAAACGCCGCGAGCGGAGCGACAGGCAGGGACACTCTGCTCTCCTGCAGGGCCAGGGCTCACCTTTGGCATGTAGGAAAGCCACTGCAGGATAGTGTAGACTCCTTCAAAATCATCACACACGGCGCTGTGCGTCACCCCGTTGTTGTGCATGATCTGGATCCCGCCCAGCTGGTTGTTGGAGGTGTAAACTTCCCGTCCGAGCACCTTTGGAAGGAAAAACAGGAAAGCCATCAGTGGATGGGATGTGACAAGGAGGTGCTGGCTAAGGAGATATGCACGAGCTCGTCTTGATCACTTCAGCACCACGGGATGGAGCAAATCACTCACAGTAGGCCTTCCCAAGCCCCGTGTGCAGGGAAGACCTTGCAAACAGTGATTCCCAAGGGGAATGGTCCAAGGGAGGGAACTGAAGCAGAGGACAGTTCTACAACTTGTCCTTCCCCAGGCAGCACTGGAGCTGGTCGGTGACCAAGTCTCCTGGGCGCTGACCTGAGCTCAGCTCAAGAATTCAAACTCTCTCCGACTGGCGACCAGTAGGATGGAGCCATTTAAACCTTTCACTGGAGAAAAAACCTGACACGGCGGAGAAAGACGGGGACAGCAAAGACAAAGCTCCACCAGCTCCTCAGAGAGATGGGAAAGAACAAGGCTCTGACTGCTGGGCTTCTAATTCTCTTGCACAGCTCCATCTCTAATCTCAGCCCGGGCACCGCAGCTCTTTTCTCATTCTCCTGCTGTCTCTTTCCATTTGCCCTCTCCCTGACTGATACACTGATCTCTCGGTCACTCGGCTTTCTGCTCCACTGAGTCCATATTACTAATAACACCTCTGCCACGGCCAGTTTACCTCATGAAGGCAGGAGCACATCATTACAAAATAAACTCATAACTTTGACATTCTAGCAAATACATGCCGTTTGTTATTTTTATGGGTTGAGTCTTTCTAACAGACAGAGGGCATTACATACCTGCTTCATTTAGATCTTAACCCCCCCTCACACACAAACAACATGCCCTCCCCCCAAACACCCAGCGCAGCTCGTCGTAGGAAAAAGGGGTATCCCAGAGAGGAGCAGCCCAGAGCCCAAGGCCACCCGGTCCTCACGGACCTTGGGTCTGACTTCATCCTTGTCCTGACACCTGACAACAAGAGCTCGGGACATAATTCACCCGAGGGGAACTCCACATGCTCAGGGTTTGACCTTTTGGGCTGAAGGCAAGAAGGAGCTAAAGGGATATGGAAATAGAGAATTTTGGGCTGGTTATAAAAGCTCCCTGGACCACAGAGCATTCTGCCTGCACATCGTCGGTGAATCACAGCTGGGGTCAGGCAGCCACTGTCTCTGTCCAGTGAGGCACAACACTGTCAGCTCCTAACTCCAACTTTACTCTCCTTTGGAGGAGAAAGGGCCCGGTGGTCGGCGTTTCAGAAACTGAGCATTTCACAAGCACTACGTGATCCTCACAAAGCTCCCCGTGAGACAGGTGTCAGTCAAGGTTGATGTGAAGAAGAAACCAAGGCACAGAAGTTATGCAACCAGCCCAACAATTGAGAAGTCAATGTAAGCATCATGGTTTTGTACAACCCAAGTCCCAGGTCTCCCTTGTGAGCTCAAACACCTTCATCTTCCCCTGCCACAATCAGGGCCGTGGTAGAATAGACAGCAGCACAGACTTATGTTCCAGGGAAAGAAAAGCACAGGCCTCCAGATGCCAGGCACAAGCTCAGCTAAATGCTTTCCACAGAGGAAAATAAAAATAAGGAGGATTTAAACTCGCCTTCTATGAACTAATGCAAACGTATGTACATGCAAAATGGGCCTCTGCTGCTGCTTACCCAGAGACACTGCAGACAGCTCAGGTTTACCACTGCTGACAGGCAATGAAAACAGTCTAATATACCGCCTGCTCTCGCCCTTAAATCCCCTTTTGGAGATCCAGATAAATATGTGTTTCCTTTCCCCGAGTGCTGCAGACATTCCAGTGAAGTGCAGAGCATCGCGAGGGGCTGCGCACACGAAATCCCCCTGCAGTGCCCCGCGAGCACACTCGGCAGCGGGGGCAACGTGGTCCAAGATGCACTTGCAAGTTCTTCCGACGAGCGCAGGGGGGAGGGACGTGTAACGTGGGCACACATGAGGGACGTGTAACGTGGGCACACACGAGCTCTAAACCAGACAGTGCAGCCCAAAGGCTCCGCTCCCCGGCGCAGAAACCGTGCAGCCGAGGGGTTAAAGAGGCTGCCTTCTGGACACTGCTGGGCTGGGTGCTGGCTCCTCAACCTGCTGCTGCACGGGTGCTCTTCTGACTTCTGAGGAACCATCAGAGCTCCTGCCAGCTTGTTCCCCACGTGCAGCTGTGGACTGGATTGGGTGCCAGAGGTTAAAAGGCACTGAAGGGCTAGTCGGCTCAGAGCCGATGATCATCGGGCTTGAGAAAAATTGAAGGCAATAGCTCATCCATTCAGCTCTGCTAACCACCTCATCTCTGACCTCAGAGGACTACATTTTTAAAGGCTGACAAGTAATTCAATCTCCAATTAACAATCTTAAATGGTGCAATGCATATTGCTGTATAAATGTTTCTGCAAGAAAATATCCAAGGGTGAAAGAGAATACATCTGCTGGAGGAGCCCAAAGCTGCTGCTTCTGCAGTTAAAGGATTCCCACGTTCCTCAATAGGACACATGGTCAGCAGAGGCCTGAGTGTTGCTAAATCAGTTAGAAATAAAGTTGGGGATGAAAAGGTGGCACAGGATGAGACCTTGTGTTTGATACAACCACGATCTGTCCAAACAATAAACCTCAAAGCCAGGGGGTTTGGGTCTGCCAGGGAGGAACCTGGAGTCTCTCAGAATTGGAGGTCAAGAAGTGAATGTTGTGTTGGCCCGAGGCTGATAGAAGGCATCCGTTTAATGACCAAACACGTGCATGGAAGGGTTAAGTTTGCAAAGCAGCCCCTTCCTAGCACAAAGGTTACTGGCACTCCTGGGAACAGCGGATGGTGCAGCTCCCAGAGTCAGCTGCAACAGACCAGAGATCAAGAAAGGTGCAGCAGGCGGGGTGGGAAGGAACAGGTTCCAGGATTTTAAAGCTGAGATGTACAATACACATACAGCTGAACAACAGCAATATTGTGCTTCATCTGATGGCAAAAAAAGAGCAGCCATGAACAGTAAAGCACCAGACAGCGAGCTGCTGGCACCAGAAAATTTGCTTTCAATTAAAATTCTTTCCACTCCACAAAAGCTTGGAAACCCAGAAACCCATGTCCACCTGGTGTCTGACATGCTACCAGTCTAAGGAAGCTGCTGTGAGCGACCAGCCCCACACAGAGATCCCAAAGCTGCCCCTTCTGAGGTTTCCAGTGAGGACTCCTCACTTTTATTACTGCTCCTTTCCCAATAAAGTGGGGCTGACACCACCTACGCCGTGAGTTGTTGATGCCAAACAGCCCCACCATCCCCAAGGACCCCAGGCAGACTCGGATGAGCTGCTCAGCCTCCTCTTCCTCTCCTCTTGCAGACAAACCTAAGTGTGCAGGCAGCAGTGCACCTGACAGGGCACGCAGGACAAAACGCCTCCCCCGTGCCCCCAGCTCGAGGAAAGGACGAGGACACCAGAGAGGTGGTCAGAAGGCCACACACTAATGCTAGAACTGCACGTGGTAAAGCTCAGCCCACGACTGCCAGGACACACACCATTGTCCAGGTAGTGCAACCTTTGATACCACAGGCTTAAAAAACATGTGGCCAACACCATCAACACCTATTCCATTCGGTCCTCCGAAAGCCGCCCTCCCACCCGTGATGGAAACCGCGTTTCTTTTTACTTCAGAGGATCTTTTGGGAAGCACAAAGGAGAGCCAGGATTCTAGCAGCCTTTTCAGCTTGTAAAAGATGGTCCTCAACAGGTTTATAGGCATGTCGTGTGCATGTTAATCATTTCCCAGCACTCAAACCCGTGCTGACCAGCTGCTTTCTCTGCGCTCCCTTTCAGAACCCGGGCTGCCAGTTCGCCCAGGCGCTCGCTGCAGAGCTGGTTTGGCTGCGAGCGTGATTGGCTCCCGTGCTTCATCAAAGAGGAAAGATCTGCAAAAATGACAGCAGAGGGCTTGAACGGGAACCATTATGTAACATAAGTGCTGTTATTATTCCGAGTGTATCATGTGTTTATATCAAATATAAGTGCCAGATTTTTATCCGAATAATTTCAATAATTGCAATTCCCATCCCACCGTTTCTATTATCTGCCAGGAACCTGCAGCAGAAAAGGCACATGCCCGTACTATAAATAGCCTATTTTTCATAAACAGGCAGAAATGATCAGAATGAATGTCTCATCAGAAAACACAATGTAGGAACTTAAAACCCCACTGCTATTATGTGCAGTCAAGCCTCAACAGATCTTGCAGCGTTCGTTTCTATCACTCAGCTCTTCCCCCACCCAGCTCGTGTCATCAGAGGGTAGAGCAGCAGCCGCGCCGCGCGAGCGGGAGGACGGAGCTGAGGCAGGATGGCAGCGAGAGCCGTGCTCCCGAGAAGAGCTGGTCCCCACTCGCCAGCCTCGGGGGACGCGGTGCGAGCGCAGACACGGCGGCTCTGCCTGGGGACGGGCTCTGCTCCCTGCATTTCTAATCCAGGGACGTGTGCAGTTCCTGCACTTTTAATTTACGAGCGTGCGGTGGGGGACCCTTCTGACTTGGGAACATATTGGCTCGGTCTAATGCTTGGAGATTATTAAAGTCAGAGCTATACTCCACTATCAAGTCTACAGATCTTTTATTTAGAAGATATGGTGCTCTAAATGCACAAAGAGCTCCCCGTCACCTTCACATTAAAGCCCCTAGTGCCTGGTAAATGGAATTATATAGCTGTCATCTCCTTTCCCCAAAGTTTTAAGAGTACAATGGGCTCATTTTTTCACACTCCATCCCAGCTTCAGAACTANTGGCTACTGACTGCAAATCCAGAAGCGGGTCTTGCCGGTGGAGTCTTTTTCTTGCTTTAATTTGGTGAGATCAGAGGGGGAAGGGGAAGAAGCAATTGCACTTCACCTCGGAGGCAGCAGGGGAAGAGGCATCCAGATGGACACTGCAACTGCAGCTGGCCTTTCTACACCACCTTCTGCCATCTTCAGCTCCCAGAGCACCCCACCAGCACAAAGGGAGCAGGGCTCCACAGCTGATGGGACACAGAAGAGGCATTCTCCCCGCTTGCAGATGGCAACACAGAACATCAGTGGGAGGAAGCAGTTTTTTCCATCCCTCAATAATCGATGGGGGGGTTTGAAAATATCTGGGTTGCAGCACAAAACCCAATTTTGCAATCCTGAGATCGGACAAACGTCAGACAGGGCCAAGATGTTTGCTTCTGGCTTCTGAACTATTTGTTGTAGGTATCAGAAATAAACACCAATGCAGAAAAAGGCAGCCGGGTAGAAAACAAACAAACAAACCAACCCAAACCCCTAAACTATTCATTTGAGCCAAACAATTCCAGCTGAGAAACTCATCGGGACGGATACTTCTTCCTGAAGAGTTCCAGTTTTGGTGAACTGGCATTTTCAGATGAAAAATGTCTTGTCAGAAAATTCCTGCCTAGCTCTCCTCTCGGTGTAGGGAGACTGCATGTTTTGCTCAAGGTCACTCCATCAGTCGGTGGTAAATCAAAAGGACTCAATATACTTTGCAAACTAAAATTACAGCCCCCTATTCTACATGGTGCAAACACTCATAAATCCCACCCTTCTCACTTCGGGGTTCCCTACTCCAGACACTAGCCCTATAAACAATATTAATGATTGTCTCCATGATGCTTAAAGGTCTCGTTTTGGTCATTCCCTTGGTCACTTTCCAGACCCCAGAGAACCTGAGGCCACCCAAGGGGACAGGCTGCAGCCTCTTCACCGGGCCAGTGAACCCCTGTTCACTCTGCAGCGTGGGTTTAGGATTAATCACGAGCTAAGTGACAACTCTCCAGAGCCATTCCCATCGTTCCCACTCACGTGCCCAGAATGGCAGATAATTTCTCCATAATTCACTGCAGAACTGACCCACAGACAGGTCACCCAAACACCCTCCTACTCACACCACAAGAGAGGGCTGATCTGGGATCCTTCCACTCAGCTCCAGCAGAACACCAGATAGCAAAGTCAACGCTCCAGTAACAACATACCCTGCAGATTGACCAGGAACTGGGGTACAGTCCTGGCCACATATATACATGGTTCAGAATACACAGGAGTTTCCCTGGATGGCATGGGAAGAGATTTAGATGGGCAGAATATGGGCCACTATGGCAAACTCCTCTTTAGTGGGAATAAATCCCCACACAGCCCCCACAGCACCGGCGGCATCCGCACAGATAAACTGATCAAGATCCATATTAAAAATGATAGAAGGTGGGAGGAAAAAAAAAAAGTCAACAGAAATCTATTAGGCTTTCTTCCCTAAGCAAACATAAAGGGACTGATAATGTGATGCCTGGAACGTAAATTGTCTCTAATGGGAACAATACACAAATATCACCACTTAAAGAAAGGCAATTAAAAATAAAATGTAGAAATGGAGTCTGGTGTTTGTTTATTTGCACTCCTCTGAAGTCCAGGCATCCATCCTGCTTACATTAATTTCTCCACACAGAGCAAAGACCTTTGTGTTACCAGGAGTGTCACCAGCCAGATGCTCCCAGCAGCTGATGTCTCTCACTGGCATTAAAAGAAACTAACTCTTCTCTTTTCCCACCACCAAATATTGCTAAACTGAGACTGACTCTTCCAAGAGCTCTACTCCAGTCTTGATTCTGAAACCAGACTGGCTTTGCTGGGGTGTGAGCAACGCTGACCTATGGACCTGGAGACCTCCAGCAGCACCGAGGTCCTGCGTCGGTTCCGAGCGAGCTGAGGAAACCAACCTCCAGCCATGAAACCACCCTCGCTCTCCCCACATCATCCGCTGTCACCACCCGGGGCACGGCAGAGCGGCCCCTCCTGCTTCCCCCTCCACTGGATCCAAGAGCAGGGTAACCTTGGTGAGATCCACGAGAGGAACCGACCGAGGCTTAATGCTGTTGAAGTGTCAATTTCTGTTTGACATTTCCTAGACCCTCTTTGATTAGCATTCTCAAACACCCTGCGCCCATACGTATCTTCCTAATAGTCTTGCTGTGCCACTACAGAAAGATTCATATCATGCATTAATAATTATAATGCTTCTTTGAATGACAGGGATGGCACTTGCTGTTCTAACTCACATGATTGCTCTCACATGATTGCTTTGATCTAATCCCAAGACTGGAGTCATCTTGAGCAGATACTGAGCTATCCCTGCCTTGAATCTCAAAAAAAGAGCTTTCCACAATCTGTATTTTACAGTAAAACCCCCAAACAGCCTCAGTCTCACAGGGCTTTTATTTATTTTCCCAGACTGTGCAATTGAAGGGTAAATATTACTGCTCGCGATGCTGGAGAGCAATCACTCACACCAGACAGACTGACAGACTGTGTAAGCTTCCTATTCCTCACACGAGCTCCTCCAGTGAGCCTCACACCTGACCCAGCAGCCTCTGGCAGGGGCACAGCACCCCGAGCAGCTCTGCCTGCTCCCCCTGAGCCCCGACCTGTGGTC
>VWZY01010533.1:113950-125251 GCA_013399075.1 Chloroceryle aenea
GAAAGCAGTAAGTTTTCTTACAGCCTGAATTATTCTCCCTGCCCCCTCAGATGAGATTTCCAGCAGGTCTGAGCCCTTGGAAACCCCCACCCACGCTGTTGCCAGGCCTCAGCGCTCCCCCAGCATCCAAGCAGTACTGTGGACGGCTCCAGGTTCAGGGTGAGGCTGGCACGCGTGTTTNCTGGCACGTGTGTTTTGGAAGATGGTCTACCCAACACTGTACACGGGGAGTGGGAGAAGATGCTGCCCAGTCAGGGAGCTGTTCTGTCACTTAGTCACTGTGTTAAAAGCTGCTTCTCCTTCTTTCCCTTCACCTGGTTCATGCTCAAGCCCTTACATCTGCAGCCCTGCCCAGGTCTCCTGCCAATCTTCACGCAGGACGCCTGGAAAGGTGCCCCTGGCTGTCAGTGCGCTGCTCTTGTCAAGAACAACAGATGCATCGAGGGCCTGCTTTCCCAGCAGACAGAAAAGAAACCAGCAACAAGCCTGCAAAGGCTGAAAGTTCCACAGCTGCTGCCTCACGTCTGTTCTCCTGGACCAGCAGGAGCCCGACAAGGGAAAAGCAAAAGGGACCCTGCACAACCACAGGTCCGGCGGTGCCAGCTCCTTGAGTCTCTGGCAGAACTCACAAAACACCAATCACACAGAAAGGCAAAGACTTACTTTGTTGAGGGCTCCACAGCCAGTCAGGATTATATGAGAGTTCTCGACCTGGATGGTCCTCTGGCCCAGCCGAACAAGGTAGGCCCCAATTCCAATAGCCCGACAGGACACCTTAAAATAAAGAAAAAACAACCAAACAAAAGCTAATCCCATTGATTTCCATCTTACCACACAGCCCAAACCTATGGATTCAAACATCTAGCTAAAACCAGGTGTGTCTGTATCACAAGGCTGTAAAACCTTACTGCAAAAGTCCAGAATTTTTACCTCAACATATGTGTATTTTATCTAAAAAAAGCAGTCATGCACAGACTGAGCAAACATGAAGCCCAGTGACCGTTTCCTACAAGTGTTTTCAGTTCAGGCTGAAAGGGACCCAGCCCTGTAACAGTGCCAGTAGAGCTGCTCAGAGCCTACACGAGTCAATTGACATCAGCCCCGAGCCTGAGCCCAGATCTCTCTTCCGCGTATCGCGGCAGGATTTTTAGCTGAACCAGACAATCCAGTCTGAGGAATGGAAAGCAGTGGGGGATTACCAAGTTGATGGTGATAATACTCTCATAGGCTAAAGATGATTCTCCTGCAATCATGCCGGATCCTCGGAGGTTCTCTGTTCCAAGCCCGTCTTCCTTTCCGATAATATCTGTTATCTTATACCTGAGGGAGACACACACAGCCTTTGAGTCACAAGGTCCAGTGATTTGCTGAATCAGTTTGCTACGAAGAAAATGAAAAGTGACTAAATATCATTAAGGCTCCAAAGAGTAATGTGCATAAAACCCGGCCAGGACCTGTGCAGGGGCTCATTCTGCAGCCTTGCTGAACACCACGGAACAGTCCTGCGCAGGAACAGCACCGCAAAGAGGCAATGCCAAGGGAGAGGAATGCCCGTGAAAAGTGTTCCTTTGTCATTCTCACAGGACGTGAGGAGCAGGCTGATTATAGGAAAAAGGGCAAGAAAGGAAGAGAGCGCAGCCAAAAGGAAAAAGAAATAGGAGACTGTAACGAGGCTCTTACCTTTTCTTTACTTCCTTCTTTCACGCCTTCCTTCCCCAGCACGGTCCCTTCTCACTCACCTCTCTCAGACTGGCTTCTATCTTTTCCACTAGGCCCTTGCTAAGCCAAGTACTTGAGCATGTGCTCAAGTGCTTCAGTGAAGAGAGCTCTGGCTCCCCCGCCACGGGTGTGGGCACGCACACATCCCCACGCCCAGCACCATCCCTTTCTTCTCTCAGACCTCGCCAGTCTGCACACCAGGCTTTGTGGGTTGGTTTTTTTCCCCTTCCTAAGCACATCCTCCTCCCTCTGGCCAGGAGCACCACTACGGCCGCAGCCCAGCTCTGAAAGCTTCCTTGCACCCCACTGTCAGCTGTGCCACCTTTCATCGTGGCTCAGGCCCCTGGCAGTAGAAGTCATTGTGGCACTACCTGGAACAAGGAACCTCATGATAGGACTTCTAGCTCTCTTGTTCCGTGCCCTGACCACACACAGCTATGGTTTTCTACATACCGGGGTCCTAAAGAACATCCCAGCTGAAGACAAGGACGTGACACGAGTCACCTTGCACACCCAAGGGTGAACACAAAGCTTTCCACTCTGACCCATCTGTGCTTACCTGGACTCGCCGTTGTCCTCCACATGTTCACAGTGAACCGAGTTCAGGGCGCTGACTTTCTTATAGTCTTGAGGAGTCAGGTACAAGTACTTGTATCCCTGCAGGGAAAAGCAGGATTCTCTTTTACCATCACCTCCGTTAAAAGCAGCAGTGTAAAAAGAAGAACTTCTGTAAGCTACTGCAGAATTTCACCTCCGATTCCCGTGCCTCCTTACCTTGTACGGGTCATCTGGATCTTCCCAAGCTACGTGGAACATGTGCCGAATCTCCTCAGCCAGCCCGATCCTGGCTCCGCTGTTGGCAGCCACATAGATGCGGGGGATGCCGTGTGTTCGAGCAAGCTCCGAGGCCCTCAGGAACAGCACGTCCTCCTGGGGCCCGAAGGAACCGATTCGGTACGTAATGTCATTGCCAATGACAATGATATCCCGGCCCTCTGGATACTCGGGGGTCTTCAGAGTCATCTTCCAGGCCACCATCCCAATCTGCAACCAGAGAACAATAAAACCTAAATGTTTATCTTCAAGATGCGGAAGAGGGAACCACACAGGGGCCACTTTTGTTACGTGTGCTGCACTTTGTGTGTTTTCTTCTGGAACTCTGACAAGAGTGGCCCCGGCAGGGCACCGCACAGCTGGCAGGGCTCAATCCTTTCCACACTCACTGGAGCACATCCTCCGGCGCTCTCTTCCCACCCAGGACACTAATGCTGGCCCTCCCCTTCCCCATTCAGGGATTTGTCACAGGTCCAGAGCGCATTCTGCAAACGGCCTCTCCCAGGGTGCCGCGTTCATTCCACGTGCCAGAGCTCGCAGGGTGAGGATGAACGTGCTGCTGTGCAGGACTCCTGGCCATCTGCTTTCAGCTACCCAGATATCACCCCAGAACCTCATCACCCTCATTCTCTCTCACCCTGCCCTCCTTTTAATAATCCTTTTATTTCAGAACCACCTCCATGTATTTTTCTGTTCTTCCTTTCACTTCTTTGTCTCTTCCCTTTTTCCTTCCCAAATATTGCAGCAGTTTCTTTCCCAACCTGTCTGGATAAGTAATGCTCTTTTCCTATTTTTTTTTTTTTCCCCCCTGCATATTTTTCTTTTTAAAATCACCAGATGATCTCTTCTGGCCCATCTTATGAAGATCAGCAGCATCTGTACCCTGCATCTCCCATCTCTCAGCTGCTGCCTATCACTGCACTGGGGAGTTGGCCATCCTGGAATGCCATTAACAGATGGAAATAGCAGCGTTCCTTGAAAGCCACATGCATCACCCAGTCTCCGCTTGCCCAAGGATCATAAGCTCTGAGTACACATTCCTCAAGCCGATTGCACATCCTCTGCAATCAGGAGGGTTGAAACTCTCATTGTGGGGACTCTGAATTCTGAACATGATGAACTAAAGCGGGAGGGGGAGAGGGGAGAAGCAGCAGATAGATATGTGCCATTTAATCCAAATCAAAATGGCACAATACACAGTTGAGACCCAATCAGCATCTGCAATAAGATCTGCCATAATAGGCTCATTAAAAAAAATAAAAAGGCGGAGGAATTAATCAAAGGGTCACTGGAAGCAAAGCAGGCAGCAATCCAAAAATATTACAGCCGGCTACTGGCAAATCCGTCCCTCACACCTCCCCTTCTGAGAGCTGAGATTGCGAGTTAACAGAATGATGATGTTTCAGTTCACCTTCTCCTTGGTCTCAGTTTCATCCATTGCTGTTTTGACTGATACGTCGTAAGGGATTAATCTGTTTGCCTCTGAATATTTGCAGCTTTACAGCTACATCTTAGCATCCCAACTGCCACGTCTGGGAGAGAGCTGCTGCAGCAGTTTCAAAGACAGGAGCATAAATCCCTAAAAGTCAGTGGGATGCTTTGCTACAAAACCCAGAATGATTGCCAAGTTAAAGGGAAAAGTTGCAATGCTATAAAACAAGTGCATGCAGCTTGGTGGTCAGGTCCAAAGAGACCGGGGGTCACACTGACAACCCGTCTGGAAGAGCGACTGAATCCGTCCCAAACAAACCTACACAGCCAGAGAGGTTCCTTGGCCTGCTGCTCTTCTACTGCTGGGCTTTCATAGCAGGAAAAGGAGGAGGAAAGGTGAAAAAAAGGAGAAGAAAAGTAAGTGTTGTCCTTCTGACCTGACTGTTGCAGAAAAAGAGATGCCCGAGGGCTGGATATGGTGTCTCTGCTCTAACCCTCAGCCATGGGCAAGCCTGCAGTTAGAAACAGCAGGTTAACAAAGTCTGCAAAGTCAAAGTTAAAGGCTTCTAGATGAGCTTCTGAGAAAGAAGTCGATAAGAAGTCTATACCCCATCACCAACTGCAGCTCAGTTCTTTACCATATTTTAGAGGCTTCCCCCCCAGCGTAACTAAAATCCTTCAGGGGACACTCACCCAATCTTTCCCATGCCACCTCGGAAAGCAACTTTAGCTCTTGACAGAAACCCCCAGGGCAGATGGGGTAAGATTCTCTTGAAAAGTGCCCTGTAAACTTCTTCCCAATGAGCACAGAAGTAACACTAATGTAGAGAGTTTTACTAAGCAGTGGTTTCCCTAAAGCCACACCGATGCTGCCAGCCAGGAAGGACCACACCAGGAAGCGCCATCGGAACATCAGCCACTCGAGCACCAAGAGAAAAGCTGAGGCTTTGTATATGCTAAATACTTGTCAGGGCAGTAAACTGCAACTAGAAAGACATAAAGAGACTGCCAGAAACCTACACAATATCCACAACTTGCTGCCAGGAGAATCCCAGCACCCTCAGCTGATGTGGGAGGCCGATGAATTAGCGCTTGCTCCAAGGCTTAGGGACCAGCAAGGATCCAGGGCTGGTCCCACAGCCTATGCCATCTATCAAGAGATTTTCCTCATTTTCTTCAGCTTGGTGAGTTTTGTCAGTACAGGAAACAGGCAAATTAAAAGCATTTTCTATTTAGAAAATTCAGATAGTTTAACAGAAGTCTTGAAATAATTCCCTGACCTGAGATCCTGAATCCTCCACATAAAGAAAATCCCTTGTGTTAATGCCCACGAGGAAAAGCTAACGAGCCAGGGCACGGTAAACACAGACTCTTGGAAACAGTTTTGAGCTGATAAATATGGAGCAACCATATGCAGTCCAAGAAAAAAAAAATTCAAGTGCATCACTTTAATAACTTGAGTGTCTTTTTGCCTCCCTAATAATGTTTTGTGCCATTTACCCAGTAATAAAAATCAGAGGGCTCAACTAAGGATTCTTCTTTGGAGCTGTGAACAATGTAGATTCCATTTAAATTTATGGGCAGTGGAGGATAGCTTTCTGTTTGAAAAAAATAGAAAAGAAGAGGTGAGATTTTTAAGTTAACAGCACCATAGCAAAACAAGGGAGAGTTCACAGGTTAATTAGCCAGGCTGAGCTAATCACCTAGGAGCACTGGCAGGACAATAATGGGTGATGGTAACGGCAGGGGCTCTTAAGACCAGCACAGTTTGGAAGCACTTCTCCTGCCACGGCTCTATTCCCAGCACACCCCGGGATGAAGAAGAGAGGGGAGGAAAAAATAAAAGCAGGAACCGTCTTATTTAACTGTTTTCATGTTGGCAAAATGATTTGTGCCACGGTATTTCCATAAGAAGTGGGACCATTATTCTCCTGTAGGAACACATTTGGTTTGAAAAGTATCACTGGACAGAACGTGAAAATCAAAGCAGATGAATTATTCACAACCTCCGATCAGAAGTGATCATTATTTCTGATGTTCCAAACTGTGATTAGGATTCAGTGCTCAGATGTCATTTGCTCCCTGAACGGCAGCAGCAATGCAGAATTGCTCCACACACATACATTACACACCAGGCTTATATAGATAATTTTATACACACCTTCTCCCACTAGATCTTTGGCTTAATGTAACCATTAACAGATAGTAAACCCCCCGTATTAACGAACGTTGGTTTTCATGGTGCTCATAAATGCCATTAGCTTGACACACAGTGTCAACACTAATCATGGCCTAAAATTAACACCAAAATTGACTTCAACATTAATTGCGCTATCGATGTGAACAGTAATACACACACTGCTGCAGTTACAAATTGACTGCTACTGGCAGCCAGGGCTGTTGACAACAGGCACCGGGGGGAATGGGGGAGAAACCGATCCCAGTCTGGCTCCTGAAAGTGGGAGAGGATTGGAGTGAGGGGCAGCCAGTGCAAGGGGTGGCTGGTGAGGCCAAGGGAGCTTTCAAGTCTCATTCCAGAGGACCTGTAATTCCTGGAGCGGTGCAGCTGACAGGAAATCTGATGTAAAGGAGAAGAGCTGGTTATTTGACAGCATCTACTCTTGAGCCCTGCCACTTGAGTTGGTTTATTCTGCTTCTCTCACAACCAGGATGCTGCCCAAGCCTAGGTACTTTATGCCATGCTCCGTGTTATTTATTTGCATCCACGTTTGGAAACCTGAATGTGGGTCTTGAAATCTCCAAGTAGGACAAGTGAACTTAGGGAACCTTGGCAACAACTTTCTCTTGTTCACATCTCGTTGCATCCGTATCACAGGCAAGTTTGATATGTAAAAATATATATATACCACATGAATAGCTGTGCATGTCAGCGTTTATTACGTACAAAAGCTGGAGTAAGAAGGGAAATGCAACAGTTGTAGTGGCTGAGATGTGAGCAGGGGAAATGCTGAAGCTGAATGTTAGTGAAAGCCCATTTCTCCCCTGCTCTGCACGCACGTTCTGACCTCCTGAAAGCAAGAAACATGAGCTTCACTCCCTTCACATCCTCTGTCACCAAAACCTGTGGAATCTTTCTCTTCGGCATGACCCACCTCCCAGAAAAAGGACAGGACACGTGGTTTGCTGGAGGCATTCAGACCCTGTGCCTTGACACGGGTTGAGTGCCAAGACCCAGGATTCCTTCGCTCTCCTCTTGGCTCTCAGAAAGGTGGCAGTCAGTGATCAAAGCCATGGTCACGGGGGCACGGCCAAGCACACGCTGGCACAGCTCTCCTGAGCAGCACACGGCCAAGCGGCTGCGACGGGGGAGAAGCAGCTCAGGGATGAGGTGTGACCAGGGCTTGCTCAGTAAAAGGCATCGTGCAGCACAGTGGGATGGGGAGATGGGAATCCGTGCTGTCCTGGTGCCTCGTGCTAGAGCAAAGGGCACCTGGAGGGCACCTAAGCCAGCAGAAGGCTGGTGGATGTCCAGGGAAAGCCCGGGGACACACGGAGCACCGGAAGGAAAGCTCAAAGCCCAGACAGCGCCGTGGTTTCTGCTGCACACACGGCACGGAGCCCGCACAGTGGCTCCGGGGGACAGCAAAAGGCACAATGCTGAACCCATGGCCAACTCTGTACCAACTGCCAAGTTCCTGCTGCACGCCTACAAAACCAGCTGTGAGCAACACTGGCAACTTTTTCACCCAAACAAAGCAGTTGTGATGAAGCTCTCCGCACCAAACAAGAAATCATTTCTCCCTGGGCAGAGTGCAAGGCGTGAAAACTTCTGATCTATTACAGAGAGCAACAGATAACCTTCAGCAGGAGCTTTCTTGTAGCAAGAGCATCCTTGCCTGCAGTACCCATAGCATCCATACACCTGTGTTCAAACCTATGCATTAAAATCCAGAATAAACCCAAACACTCCTTGCACCACCACTGGCCTCTCCGATCGAGTAACGCCAGAGATGGATTTGAGGATTTTAAAACCCTTTTTGGAAATTAGGAGCTCTCGTTGCTCTTTGGCAATGAGATTTGGGGGATTGCAGCTTCCAGTGTCCCCCCGAGAGCCTCGCCCGTGATGTCTGGGGTTATTTCCTGCCCAAGAGTTGAGTTTTTGTAAACAAATCTCACAGACACCTCCTAGAGGTGTGATTTAAACATTTGACAAAAGCCAGTATCACAAGAAAAGCAATGAAATGAAAATTCTCTATTTGCTTGATAGCATTATGAAAGTCAACAGATCTGATTAGATCACATGCACACACGTGCTATTCTTATGTCACATGAAATGATCTAGGCATAAAAGTAAGGAAAAAAATAAATCAGCTTTAAGTGATGCTACAGGAACTCTCTTTTAATTTGCATTATCTCCCACTTGCCACGAGATGTTCCACCTTTTAACTAAAAACTCCCCCGGTCCACGACAAAAACGTGCCCAGTGCTGGTCCCTCCCCCCACCCCTCGTGGTGACCTCCGAGCGTCTCGTTGATAGGGGCTAAAATTATTCTGCCAAAGGAGGATCACCTTCTGAAATTGCATCAGGGGTATTTCACACGAGGAGCCACCACTTGCTGTGAGGCACAAATAGTTGTCCAGCTTCCCTGTTATTTAAAGCCATTCCTCCTGCCAGAAGAGCCTGCGGGTCAGGATTGTGCCCAAAACTCATCAAGAAAGGTTGGCAAAGCCAAAGAGAAGCTACTATTTTTACTGTGATCTTTGGGAAATGTTTCTAATTCTGGGATTCTTTTCTCTCTGGGAAATGTTCACTATTTAGTGCTGGGGGATGGGTGTTCTCCTCGACCTTCACATTGATTCCCTGACTTTGCCATCACCCATTCCCTGCTTTTTCTCAAGTACTTGCCATCCACCCTAAGTAGCCCGGCGGATATTTTAATACCCTGTGCCTGTCCTAAAACACGGGAACATGGGGTGACAAAGCAGAACATGCAGTTCAACCATTAAGCTTTGCCTGTATAAAATTCATTAGCTCCACCTTTCAGCCCCAGGCAATCCAGGGAGCTGCCAAAGCAGTTCCAACAGCCCTCTGCCCGATGCAGTCCTGGGTCTCACCTGGCCAAGCCTTCCCATGCTCTCAAGGAAGGGTGCCTGCCCACGCTCCAGCTAACAGCTCCGTTAGGGATTGTTTCTGATCCTCAGTCTACTGAGAAGGAAAAACTGTGACATCTAGTGCCAAGGGGGAAAATGACACATTCCACACGGGTGCTGCGCCAGCTGAAGATGAAGGGTAACGGGGGTGATGCTGCAGGCACTCCTCACACTCACCTTCTCCTCATCCTTGAGGATTAGTTGGGGTTTATCAGTGGAAAGTGCAGTCCTAGTGCCAGAGGACCATGGTAAATCGTAGTCAAAATACATCAAGTGCTACAGAAAAACAGCAGAATGCCCAGCTCAGGAATGACAAGTAATATATTGAGTTCTCCACCAGGCTGAGGGAATTACCTTTCCACGCGAAGATTTCAGCTAATATGCTAATTCTGGGGACAAAGCCATCTCAATGGGCACTGGAAGAGGGTGTCATCACTACTGGCTGGTCGTGTCTTCGGCAGGGTGACGGCAGCCGGCGCGCTCTGAAACACCGTGCGAGTTGCCGCACGCGTCGGAGCTCCAGCCCTGCCCGCCTGCCTGTGCTCCCACAGTTCTGCCTTTTTCAGAGCTCTCCCTGGTTCAGCCCAGCCACGGAACCACAGAGCACCAGCAGAGGCTTGGGGACAGGCAGGATGGGGCAAGGGGAGCTGCCAGCACAGCAGGGTCACCCAGGGCCTGTCACACAGGAATGCATCCAGCTGGGTCTGGAAAGTCTCCAGAGCAGGAGACTCCACAACCTCTCTGGGCAGCCTGTTCCAGGCTCTGTCACCCTCCCAGGAAAGAAGTTCCTCCTCATGTTGAGGTGGAACCTTCTATTTTCAAGTTCCTTGTCCTGTTGCTGGGCACTCCAGAGAAGAGATTGGCCCCTTCCATTTGACACCTAGATAAGCATCCAGGTTGTGGTATGAACTTAAAATGTTCCTCTCAAGGATGTTTCAGAGTAAAATACATAAGACTACAAACACCTGCATGTGGGTTTTTCTTCCCATCTCTATAAACTCTGCACATTTCAAGGGGCTGTGTCTATCCTAAAGATTCAGACAGGAGTCAGGCTGAGCATCCACCTCTGGTGCTCAGTTCTTGATACGCTCACAGCTATACAATAAATTACACCCCATTTGTCCCAAAGCCTATTCAGCCTTTACTCAGGAGCATCAGGAGGAGCTATCGACTGGTGTTTGACTGTGCTGATAAAATGCTGTCGTCTTCAGCTCGCTCCTGTAGCTGCTGGCACTGAGAATTATGCACAAACTGTTCTCAACTTTCTAGCGTGGCCCATCCTGTCTTGTTGAGGGTGTTGGCTTCTTGAAGCCCTGTGGTAGCAGACAGAGCTTATCAGAGCAGTCTCACATTGTGAGCAGAGGTGTCAAAGCAGCCACACCAGTAACAGAGGGCACACGAAAATATATGAAAAAAAAAGGAAGACTCACTAGAAACTGGGACACACATGGACACAGTTCATGAGCTTACCATGAAGGATCCAGAACAGAAAGCACCTAGCAGAAAGCTCCAGGCAGCACCCAGGATTCTGTCTGCAGTCCAGATGCACTACAGGAAGAACTCTGGGTGCACTGGGAGGAGGAGAGGTTGGAAAAGGGCCCTGGTTAGCGGTGCCTCCTGTGCCGCGAGAGCGGGCGGCAGGGCCAGCAGTGCTGCAAGCTCCCTGGCCTGGCCATGACAAGCCAGGATCCTCTGCTCAGGAGCAAGGACTGTCTAGGAATAAACACCAAGTTGTATTTTCATGGTCCATTAAGTCTTTGGCTTCTTTGTGGAGACTCCTAGCAAAGGGATAATGACTGCCAAAGGAGGTGGTGGGCTACGTGAAGTGGTCGCAAGCTAAGCGGAGAAAAACCTCTTGTGTTGTGAAGGTTCTTGAGAATCCCCTGAAATTTCCTGAAAACGCAGCCAGCTTAACCCAGATCACTGCTTGCAGACTCCAAGAAGACAAGAGAAACTCAGCTTCCAGCTCCTGCTCTGCCCCGTGTCGGAGCAGGGATTGCAGCTTCAGTTGTTGGCATCCAGCCGAACACACTGACTGCAAACCCCCCGGATTTTACGCTGCTTCCTCAGTTTCACCTGCTGGCTGAAACAATGAGGGCACTCAGCTCCCTGAACACTTGAAGAGGAAGAGTGCTGACCCCTTTTCACCCAGAGAAGCTGTAACTGTTCATACTGCACAGATCCAAGAGGAGACAAGCCCCAGCT
>VWZY01010533.1:134537-147785 GCA_013399075.1 Chloroceryle aenea
CAGGGCACCACTGAAAAGAGCCTGTCCCCTTCTACTTGACCCCCACCCTTCAGCTATTTGTAAACATTCACAAGATCCCCAAACAACTGTTGCTTCAAAAAGCAAGGATTTCTGAGGAGCCACTTGGGCCACAGAAAAATCTCAGGGATACCAGGGCTTTGGAAAACATGTTTCTGCAGAGCAGCAAAGAGAGGGCACACCACAGGACTCCAGACAGATAAGACATTCCCAGGCAGGTTCCTAGAACAACTTAGCAGCATTTCATTCACCATCCTAAGAGCCCCCGCGCGGGTGCCAAACTCACCTTGGTAACCAGGTCCGAGTGCCGTATGATGGCCCTCACGAAGAACCTGTAGTCTGTCACCTCGGTGCCCACTTCAACTTTAGCTGCCCCCAGGTAGAGGTGCATTTTGTGATTGGCACATGGAATGGCAGTGAGGTCGAAGTTCCGCATTCGGTTCAGCTCCAGCTGGAAAGCCAGAGCTGGCTCCAGGTGGCGGTAAATCCGGTCTTCCTCAAACTGGAGGCACCGGTGGCAGGGGGTAGAGAAGGGGGTAAAAGAGGAGGGTGGGTTAAGAGTCTGAAACACTGAGGGTGGGAAGAACTAGACAACACACCTTATGAAATATCCTATGGTATTAAAAACCTAAAAATGCAAACAAATCCAATCCAGAATCTTCTGCCTCACGAGGAGTCACTGGCACTAAGAGCTGAGATGGAACTGTTGAGAGACCAGGAGATAAATTGCAAGATGGTTCTCAAGCTCAACCCCCACCCCTTTTTCAGAGAAGCCAGAAAGTTTGGGTTTGAATCCTTGTGCTCCTTCCAACGTTCCCTTGTTACAGTGCAACTAAAATCTGCAAAACCAGAAGCTTCAGGTCAGGCTTCCAAATGCAGGGATTTCTGTCCCCAGATCACAGAGACCGACCGCTGGCACTGACAGCAATCGCCACCCGTGCGGACAACCGGCCTCCTGAGGGAGGAGAAGACACCCCACCAGCAGTCCCACCCTCCTGGACTGGCAGGGAACAGCTACGTGAAAGAAGGATAAAGCCCCAACACTTAGAGAAAAGTCTTAGGAATACACAACTCACCTTATCCCGGGCACGGAAGGTGAAGAACTTTGGAAACTCCCTCTGAAAATAAAGACAATTCTGTTAGCCCTCCAGAAGGAAGCTGTTTGATCTACCCAGAGTGCTCACAGGCCAGACCTGGGGTAACACCCCAGCAGAGGAGAGGACAGAAGGTGTTAACAAGCTACTTTTTCACATCACGAAGCGTGGTGGCAAATCAAGTCACCCCCGAGAGGCAGCAGAGGTAGTTTAAACCTGTCTTCAGCAGAGGCTGCTCGACTGGCTTTTGATTGTTGTTGTCAATTATCAACGGGCAGTGAGATGGGACTGTCCAGAGCGTGGTGGGAAACTTCTTCTAGTCCTATTATGATTAGTGTGGACGTGTTTGGGAGCCATGGAATGGTCTAAAGACTCCAGCAGGTAAGCAGCAGCACAGAGCAATGATCTCTAGCTCTCTTCATACTCTTACTGCCAGAAATACTCCCTTCCCAAGGAAAACTATGAGTCAGAATCAAATAGCTTTATCCTCATGTATTAAATAGTACTCTGCAATAACCCTCCCGTTATGATGAGGTTTCTCTGTCATTCTATTGCACAAAGTCCTAGTGAACAGGAAAGGCTTTGCATTTTTGTGGCATATTGCACTTGTCTTAGAAGAGAGAAAAGATCAGATGGCATCCTCCTACCCATCCCTCACCCCAGCACAGCCACCCACTGCTGTGGAATGATGCTTTTACTGGCTGTTGGAACTTCTGTGAATGCTTTGCACCACCAGGAGCATACCAGCCACAGCAGGCGACCCAAGAGAGCACCCACAACTTGCCAGAACTGTCTTACTAATTCAAAAAGAAGATATCTGACCTGGTGTCCCTGAATTTCTGAATCCCACTTCACTCGTTCACTGAAAGGCTTGCAACCCTGGCTTGAGACAGGGCAACAACCAGTGTGTGGTGACAGAGCATAAGGCTCCACTAAGCAACACAGCTTTTAAGGCTGAAGTAACCTTCCCAGCTAGTCATCTTCCTCACCTCCTATAATGAACAGTCCCCAGAACTTCTCCTGACAACTCTCAGCTGAGAAAAACGACTTGTGTTTGCCTGGAGTGGCTCGCAGATGAGCCAGTGGTACAAGAAATATGGGCATATTAGGTGAGCCTATGAGCATCAAACTCTACTCAAGGTAAACAACCACTTCCATGTTTCCTCACTTCTCTTCCAAATCCCTCCTACCTGTCCTCCTCTGCATGCTGCCAATTGCTCCTACCATCATCCCTGCTCATTCTATCACTAATGGAATTGCTTTCAAGGCATCCGAGTAGTGTTGTGGGCAAATATCATAATTAGATGTGCACACGCACAAAGATCCTCAGCGCTCCGGTACCGAAATCCAAGAGTGCTCCATTTCCTAGGCAGAAGAATTATACCCCTGCTGTGTTCTAATCAACCAACCATCATCAAGACAATCAAAATAATTTGCCTAAATTAGCCAATCAAGACACCCCGCAAACTGCAGAATGTGGAAAGCTACACCAGAAATCATCATCGTTGATTATTATACTAATAATCATGTTAAAAACCTAATGAGATGAGGAAATTGGAAGCTTGCTGGAGCAACTCTCTATTACCTCAACATGCTGGGAACTAATTATATAGACTGTAATTAAAACAAAAACAAACCCAAGCCCAGGCCCTGGCTAAGTTAATAGTTGGTCCAGTAATAAAGGGAGTAGAAGAGGAGATAGTAATGAAGAGTGACACTGATCCCAGAGGCACTCTACAAACTTTGCAAGCAGCTGACAAGCACGTTGCCTCCTCCAGCTCCGGAGCCCACCCGGCCCTCGCTCCGAACGGCAGCTCCGGGAGGGCTTTGGGTGATGGCTCCTTTTACTCCCTGCCTCTGCTCTGGCCGCTGGTTCTGCTGCTGTGCTTATTTCTAGACTGGCAGTTTTCATCCCCCAAAGATCAGTCCAGTTCTCTACAACTGCCTGGGGTTTTTTATTTGTTTTAAATCTAAAGCCTGGACTTTCTTGCTCACGGTCCCGACACCTCTCTGCCGACTGACAGGTGCCTGTACCTGTCCCGTGGGCAGCGAGTCCCACGGGGTGATACCCACATTTGCTCAATACTCCTTTTGCTGATTTGCAAGCCATTTTTCTTCTAGTAAAGCTTTTTCTTTCTGTACAACTTTTGTAAAGCTTCCTCATCCAGCAGAATTTTGAGACTCCTAGCAACTTCCAGAGCTGTAAAGCAGATGGACAAGGGATACAGATCTGGTTCATGCCTTAGATTGCCACCTTGAAAACAGGGTTAAACCCGCCCTCACTGATGGCCAAGCCCTGGAGAAAGAAGTAATTCTTAGCAGTAAGAGCATCAATCCTCTTCTGCATCACTAAGTCATTGGGCATAATTTAGCAGGTCGCTTCAGTCGCTGCTCTAAGTTGTTTTAAGCTCAGGAAGAAGCCTGGAGAAATCGCTACGCTGCGTCAGAAATGCACAAACCGAATTGGATAATTGCATTTTAGAACACAAACCAATCCAGAAACACACAAGACCTTTACTAACGTGGCAGTCCTGAGTTCAGCCAGGCAACAGGAGAGACTTTAGCAGGGGAATGGCCCCAGTGAAGGCAGAAAGACCACTCCTGCATTTGAAGTTTGTTTCAATACTTCACTCGGCTCTGCCACCGACGTTGGCATGAAGTGCCTGACTAAGAGCCAAACGAGAGCCACGTGTCTCCTGGCCTCAGGTCAAGAATACCACCGTGTTCCAGGCCCTTTTTACTTACGTGAAATCTCTGATCCACCTCATAGTTGACCTGTTTCCTGAAGTCCTTACAAACGAAACACGCAAACGCGGGAAGACAAGAAAACAAAAAGCAGAAGAAAGCTAGCAATTAGGATGAAAATCAAAAAAATAATTAATTCAAGAATACAAGAGGTGCCGAGATTGTTTACAATTGTCAATTAATTTTAAGCAAATTCATCAAAACCGTCTCAAAATCGTAGAGATCAAAAACAGTGAAGTGAGAACCAAACAACAGTTAATACAGCATTTAATTTGTGAAAAAAACCTACCACGTCGAATGGCAATGTTACCACGAGCTAGAAAGCAGAGTTCTGAGCAGCACGAGAGACATCAAAGTACCTTTTGTGCTACAAGGAAGGTCAGCCTCCGAATGCCATGGTCAATCAGGACTGATTTCTGTAAAAGGTAAGGATGGAATCGGGTGACTGGATTAACACAAAAAGGACACCTCAAAACCACCTCAACGTCTTCTGTGAACTCAAAAAGCTCTGTGGATCCTCCTGCATCTCTGCTGCCAGACCCGAGCCCACCTCACGCTACCCACAGCCAAGGTTTCTCACCCGGCGATCGGCCAGCAGCACACACAAGCAAACACAACCAGTCTGAAGAGGTAACAACCACAGCACAAGAACACAGTGCTCCGGCCGAGCTCCGCTAACCGGGGAAGCAGGAGCCATGGCCCAGCTCCTGCAGGAAACATTCCCCTGTGTTTGCCATGGTCTTTTTCTCAAGGGCCCTTTCTGAAGGGAGCACAGCGTGGACACGGCCAGGCCATGGGAAGAGATGGAAAATGGGTTTTAAAGGAACCAACCCAAGGAAGTGGGCAGCACATACTGGATTTTGAGCACAGTAAGCACAGGGAGAACCCAGAGCCAGGATGGACGTGTCGGTATTGCGAAGGTGGTCGGGGAGAGGTGGCAGGTTTGTTCCAGTGGATTTAGAGAATATCCATTCTGGTTGCTTCTTTATCAAATTCCACTCAGCCACATTTCAAAGGAGTGCTGCTGTCAGTATCTGCCACACCCCTGATCTTTTGAAGTGTTAAGAGCTTGTAATTCTGATCCTTCTTCTAAAACTTTTCCCTTTCTCTTCCTTTTTCCAATTTAAAAAGCAGAGAAAAGAAGAAAAGGAGAAAAAAAAAAAAGGAGAACAAAAAAAAGAAACAAGAACTCAGCTAGACTGGGAACAAAACAACCCCTTTTGGTACAGACTGAAATGTTTTACTAAGGTTAAGCCCTTTGAAAATGAGCATCAGTGACTATATTCATGGCAAGGGGAAGAAAATAACTTTAATAATGCCATGATTTAAAAAGCAAAAATTGTTATTGCTTTTAAAATTCCACAAGTGGCAGACAATAACAGCATAGCAACAGGATTCTGATTACATCGTAATAACGTGGGTCTCACAGCAAGTCCACAGCTATTACAGAGCGATTAGCCATCAGCACCTGGAGAAACTCCATTTACACTGCCTGCCTCAATCTCCTCCACAAGTCATTTACAAGTATATGATCCTAATTTCTATTAAAAAAACCACACACAACATGCTGGGACTAGAAGATTATTTGGACAGTTTGGATCAACCTATTTGATAGTTTAATGTGGTCTGGAAATTTTTTATTTTTTTTTAAATTATTTCTTTCCTTTTATCCCCTCCCATAAAACGCCTGGAGCATGATCAAGCAGATGAGAAAGAGAACTAGTTTTAATTTTTGTATTTGCCTATTTCCTTTGCTTAAAGAGACAGGAAGCTGCTGAAGTCACGTGGAGAGCAGCCCCAGTTTGGAACCAGGCTGTGTTACCACCTCCCACACTCAGAAGTGAGAAACAACTCGCCCAGTCCTCCCATTGTCCTCACAGGTCCCATGGATGCAGCAGGGTCCCAGGTCCTCATGGGCTATTCACACCCACAAGCCTGTTGAGTTCTTCACACCACCCAGAAAAGCAAGTGCCTGCAGACACCAGAGGGCAGGGTGGGCACGAGGAGGTCGTCCCCAGCCCATGCTGTCTCCCCATGGACCGCAGGACCAACATCTGGGACTCCAAAGTGCAACCCATACTCCAAATCTATTCCACCCTGCGCAAGAATGTCCTGGTAGGTGGATGCTGCCTCATGCCAACAACAACAAATCTGAATAGCACTAAGACTATCATGATACAGAAAAAAAAACAATAAAAATATAATATAGAGGCCATTTTAATGTCACTTTCCATGCCCCTGTTACTCCTATAACAACTTTACCCCCAGGGAGAGGGACTCAGCACGTTCCGAGGGAGCGTCTGGAGATACACGCTGAAGATTGACCTGAAGTGTTTAAAGCCTTAAAGGTCTTTTACCCTACCAAAAATTAAAGGAAGAAGCTCTGACCTGACGGATTAGAATGCACTGGAAACAGAAACAATAATCTGGAGGCTTCAGAAAGGTGCTGCTACATCCAGCCAAAGAAGTGGTAAGGTTTTAGATGGGAAACATTAAGGATGTAACCGTTGAGTTTATTTGTTTTGAAAGCAAACAGAAACACACAAACAAACCCCTGAGGAACATGGTGACTTTCCCCAAAGCAGACAGGACCATCCTGCACAATCCCACAGCTCCAGAGAGAGAACTGAGACAACTCACCTTGCTTTGGGTGAACTCCCTGAACATGGCAGCCAGCCCATCGTCGTCAACGTCGCTGTCGGTTTTAATCGCAACGTTGAGAATGTGAATGGGCTCCTCACGGGCAGTCTGCAAGGGAAAGAAAATACTCCCCATAAATAAACAGGTACCAGCTCAACACCGGTGAGACCTCAAAAGAAAGCTCCCCACACACAGCTCTGAAGTACATGCCCTAGGGATAAAATGACCTCAGCAGAGCACGCTGTAAACCAAGGGAAAACGAGAGGGAAGCCCTTGACCAGGCAGCCTCACAGAAGTAGGAGTTAATGTCCCCAGCCAGGAGCTGCACTGGGAGAAGCCAATTCTGAGGGTCACGTCTGCCTTGGCTGACTCAAGTGTGCTTCACAGGGATGCAGAAAGAATGGAGGGTCAGGTCCTCTCTACAGACAGGACATCAGAGGACTTGGGCATCAAGAAAGGCAATGAAATTAAGCAAATTCAAAGTGTGGGAGCAAAACGAAGTGTGTTTTCATATCTACAAGAGAGTGTGGAAGCATCAATTACATTAGAGCTCTGAGAAATGACAAAGGCAGCACTCGAGCGCCTGCAGTTAACTGTGAAAAACTGAATATCAACAGGAATGGTCCTTGGTGAGGCGAGGGGGAGGTAAAGAGAGAGGTCTGTGGACATTTGTATTGATGGCAATATTCTGGATCAAGGCTACAGCACTTACACACATCGAGACCAATGGATTGGTTTGACCCAAGCCCTGCTCTGGACACAGCCTGTAGCCTAAGAGAGTTTCCCACTGGTGGGGGGGCAGGACAGACCAGTGGAGCAGTGACCTGTGTCTCTGAGGGAAACTGGTCTCCTGTCACTAAGGATTACAGACCTTCTGCCTGCTCTGCACCTGCTCTCTACAGCAACGCAAAAACTGAGGGGTTCCTCTCATCTCCTCCTCCTCCAGACAGTTCTAAGAGGTAGAACAGAGGGAGGAATCAGAATGCAATGTGACTACCAAGGGTGTAAGACTGAAAACAGGGCAAGTCACACTTAAGTTAAAGGCAGCTGAATATGCAGTTCAACACTCTGATGCACAGAGGAGGTCTGGAAACTTAATTGTGAGTCTAACCTCTCAGTTACGCTGCTGTGGATCCAGCAACTCTGCCGATATTAAAAACTACTAACTAAATACATGTGGAATGTAAGAGACTTAGTTTTGGAACAGTCAGAAAATGGCCACCTGCTTTGAATCACCTGCTGTGGAACAAGCAAACAAATCACATGTATAAATACACAGCTCTGAACTCCTGCTTCCAGCACTGAAGTAGTGAAAAGCACCGAGCCTGCGGTCGCTGCGGCGCGCCGCACGCCTTCAATTTCCAGCCCGAGAGCAATCTCGAGAGAGAAAACTACCCTACCTTGTCTTCATCATACAAGGAAGCATGGCCAGCTTCGGGGAAGGTTGGGCTCTGGGGAGGAGAGTCGCAGAAGCAACCCATCACTTCATCAAAGATTCTGAAATACACCAGAGGAGTATTAGTCACCAGCACGCTGCTGCCGGCCCACGGAAAGCACAGAGCACTAAAATCCACAAATCACCTTGCTACGGGGGGGAGGGAGAGGAGAAGACTCCTTCCCTTTGCAGGACTGGAAGTGAAAAGCTGAGGAGGCAACAGCCTCCAGCCCTGAGACCAAAGCAGAGCCTGGATCTCCTAACATTTGCCAGAGATCTCATGGCTGCAGATCCCCACGGCTGCTGCGGGCTCTGCTGGGGGTTTTGCCTACCCCGAGAACCTTGGGAGCGTAAGGAACACAGCCCCCCGCAGAGACACACGTGAGGAAGAGCATTAGCAGAAACCAGCACATTTGTAAACCATCCCCAAGCAGCAGAAATTCCAGATGCTGATCCTCCTGGCTGCGAACTGCTCCTACAGCAGCCTGAAACGCTCAGGTTATCCCAAGGAGACAAAGGGATCCAAACAAACTTCCACAGGCAACTCCAGAAACACGCTCAGCACCGGTTTAAACCCCACCAGACCAGGCAAAGATTCCATCCAGCTCCGTTTGGACCCACCTAAGAAGCCCTCAGCACAAAGAACCATCCCCCTTCCCCACGCACCTGACGAAATCCTCGAAGGTGCGGAAGGAGACCATCCCCCCCATCCGCTGGCACGGCGGAGTGAACGAGTTGTCCAGCAGCACATCACTCACGCTGGCTACATGGACCATCCCGTAGTGATTGAGGTTGGAAGAGAAGGACATTCTAAATGGCAATTCAATAAGATCACAGTTAGTAGGGACAAGGGAGAGAAGAATATCCCTGGAAAGAAGATTTGTGCATGTGCGGGAAGCGTGGCTGGTTACCCAGCACAACTGTTGTGTGGCTTGTTAGGTTGCTCAGCACGCCAGACCCACTGTGCTGTCTTCTGCACAGCCCCTGCAATGCTGGCATGCCCCTGGTGCCCTTACCTGGACGTCGTTCCAGGGAGCAGGAACAGTTAAATGGGTTAGGAAATGACATTATAACCCTTTAGACCATTTCCTAAGGAGTTCATTGAGGTGAGTTATGACTATGCAAAGCTGAACGTATTTTTCCTCCTGTACGTAAGTTTTGTTTTACAGGTGGAATACCAAGATAAGCAACAATAATTCTAAGCTTTGAAGACTTAGTAAATTTTTACAAATCAAGTTGAAGCGCACCAAGGTGTATTGTATGATATTATGGCTTCCAGTTTTTCTGGTCATTCCATGATTTATGCTGCTCAAGTGCAGTGTGGTACAGTGGCCTCTCAAATCCTTTAATGGAAACAGGCTTCTCTGTAGTCTCACACTAGAATTCCTACCCTAAATACAGTGCCTTCCACTTGAACTGCTGACCACATTAAAGTGCTCCTCCATCTGAATTAATCCATGCTTTAAAACCTTGCAGCTCTCTCCCCTAATTCATTTATTTTGCTCAGTTTTGGTTGCTAAGAGGCAGCAGCTGCTAAATACAAGCAGTTGGCCAGAGAAGCCACCTCTCAAGGAAGGCAGAGCTCCAGCTACTCCCCACTGTCCCACTCGTGCCCAGTGTCTGCTGCTCGAGCGCTGACGTACGCTGCAGCACACAGCACCAGGGCACCAGGGACCGACTGCTCCCTGAGGTGAGGAGGACTGGGACAGATTGACACAAGCTCAGAGGAAGGCCCTGAGGAAGAGACTTCTCCTGAAAGCAGGAGCATCGTTCACCAGAGGTCAGCATCGCTGCCTGGCGAGGTCCTGAATGGACTGAGGCACCACGGAGCTCTCACCCAGTTCAGCTGCTATGGCAGCACACACCAGCTGGGAATTCTTCGTGGATTTCAGAGTCTGGGCTATTGTTGTTGTTGTTGTTATTATTGTTGTTTTTTAAAGACCCTCAGTGTTACGTCAAGACTTGCAGAGGAAGTTTCTCACATAGTGAACAAAAATCACACAACTGCCATCCTCCCCCTAGCTGCTAGAACTGGGTTTCCCCTTCTCTGCAATAACCATTTCCCATTTCTAAACTGTGCTCCAGAGTCACCTCAATTCACTCAGGGTCCTGCTCCAAAAGCTCCCTGCCACATGGTGCTCTGAACCCTCCAGGTTGCTCTGAAGAGGCAGAAATGCTGAGCTGGCACACGGCAGCGCTCAGCCACCCAGGAGCTCTGCGCTCCCCAGGGCTTTGGGAGACAGCAACAAAGTTAAGTTTCCGTTCTCCCCAACTGGTGCTGCAACTGGGGGCAGAAGGCAACAGGAAAAATAAACTCAGGGCACTGGTTCAGCACAGCACATGCTTGAATTACAGCTTCTAAAGTCCAAAAAGATGCTCGACTGCCGGGCTGGACCAGACGCCGGGCAAAGCAGGGGCCACAGGGACACAGCACCAGACTGGGGACTGCTCGCACTGCTACTTACTGGCTTTGCTAAGATTTCTTTCTTTCTTTCCACGTACTGAAAACCCCTGTGATATGCTCCTAAGTATACTGTTAACAAGTCTAAAGTATCATCAGTTTGATTAATGGCTCTCCATGTTTGAAGTCGCTCCGTGTTTCCGTAATTTATCTCTGATTAAGAGCCATGAGACTTTCAAGCCCCTTTTTTTTTTTACTATTTTTCCCTAAATAGGCTTGTAAGCAGTAATAAATAATAGGTATTCATATTCTGAAAGAGAAAAATTTTTCAGGACATGCCTTGGTGTACATTTCTTACACCCAATACAAAAAGTACCACAGAACAGTAACTAAACAAAAAGACAGCAGACGTTTTTCATGTATTATTTAAAACAAGAAATACTTTTCAACTGAGACATGGGAGGAAAAATCAGCGTCCAAAAACACAACAAAACATGCTGTCAGCTGTTTGAGATGTAGATTCATCTATGGCGTGAGGGAAGTGAAACAGCCTCCACAAATTCTAAGCTAGAAACCAGAGTGGCACCAGGTATGGGCTGGGAGAAACTGCCTGTTGTGGGTGACACCCGGCCAGGGGGGCAACAGCTGGCAACCCCCCTCCACAAGAGCCCCTAGGGACAGCACCCTGCTACACGTGCTGTGTGTACCATACTGCAGATGAGCTGAGGCACCCCGCAAATTTGGTTGTAAAGATTGCTGCATGCAAAGCTCTTTTTTTAAAGGGTGAAGAAAAGCTGAAAACATGTTTTAGACAAAGGGAGAGGAAAAGGGAAGGAAAAGGAAGAGTTATGTTTGAGAGCTTCCCAGTAAGGGCACTAAAATACAACATGGTAAGACATTAAGTGTTAGGCTACTTCTTTCTAGGCTGTCTTTTCAAATTTTAAAAGATGACAAGTACCATACCTGTTTAGCGTGGGGATGTTCCCTCTGTAATCAAACAACCACAGTTAGTTACAGATTGGTTAGTGAAAGCCATCATCAAGAACTATCATCAAGCTGATTCACAGACCAGCAACAAGTTTACACTTTACTCAACCAAAATTTGTCAACCGTTGGGCATCAGTCAGAATTCAGTTTCTTTGACCCTGAGAAGGCACCCACCACCTGACTTCGCTTGCCTTGGCTGCACGGGGACGCGCACAGAACACGCACAGAACATGCAGAGAAAATTCTTGCTGTACTTGCAAGGCACCCCCTCCCCCTAGAGCATCTTTCCTCGTACCCACTCCGAGCCCTTCGCGTACACCACGCGAGCTGCGCAAGCAAGACCCGGGGAGGAGGGTGTGTGGTGGGGGAGGGCAAACAGCTCAGGTGCCAGCAGTGACCACAGCACGCTGGAGGACTGCAACAGGCTCAGGAGGACGAGCCAAACCCCCACACTAAGCAGCAGCCCACGACGACGCAGGGGTAAAGCCAACAGCGACACAAACACCGTGGAATGCTTTGCATTTGCAGCATTCAAGGCCACAAACCCCAACGAGAACAAGCAGAACCCAGGGCTAGTTTTAGGGAAATGTTACAGTTCCTTTTCTATCTCCAACTCTTCAGAGAGCTGCATGCAGACTGGGGTGTAGTGGTGAACACAAGGCAGGAGGAGCTGAGGGGCCCGTTTTCCTACCCATTCAGAACAGCACAGTCTAGCCCATGCCAGCTACGCTCGTGAAAGCACAAGGCAGCACATGGCTCCGTGAGAGATGCAGAAATTGCTGGGATCTGACATTCAAAATAGTAAAGATTACACTGAAAAAAATAAAATACAAGCACACAGGAGGCTTGTGCGGAGATTGGCAAACATGCAAAAGCTGGAAGCAAAGCTTCAGGCAGCAGGTAACTGGACATTCACCATCCCCTTCCCTGCAGAAACCTGTAGGAGATCAAACCACAGACTTGTTTAACATCCTGGAGCACAGGCAAGACCCCAAGTTACTGGGCACGGAGTCTCGGTACGTAACACCCAGCGCATTCCCATGGTCACACCGCTGAACACAGCCTGCACCTGGCCCTGCTCTCAAACTGGTTTTGTCACATTCACCACAGGGTTGTATGTTTGGTGCGTTACTGGGAGAGCCACAAGTTCCCATGTTCTCCTCGTGCCAGGCAGGAGAAAGCACCAAGTGGCCTCAAGACTGTTCCATGGTAAACAACACGAGGGTTTGATTTCACCTGGAGATGGAGAGAGAGGTGCTGCAGAGCCTGCAGTTAGGGCTGAAAAAAGCTTGGCAAATGGTGGGAAAGCTGCATGTTGGACAAAACATGGAGAGGACTGGTGGTTAATACAGCTGGTACACTTGTGGAGTGGTCCCAGCGTAACAAATGCTCCTTTCCATCTCAAAAACCAGCACCCTGCTACCTTGCAACCATGCAGAGCTGGGTTGTCACTTGCCACTGAAAATGCACCAAGAGGTGAAGGGTTGACATTGGCAGCCCAAGAAAGCCTTGTGAAAAGGCACTGGAGTGCACTCCACACAGCCCTGCAGCCCTGAGAGGGGAATTCCAGCTGGAAACCAGCCTGCTCGACCCCATGGCAACACCAGTGCCACCAGCAGCACCACGGCTCCGGGAGCTGAACAAAGGCCCGGCTGGTGGAGCACGTGCCACGGGGTTCTCCAACTCCTCAGAGCTGACTGCAGGATCAGAAACCTTCTCACCACACCAGCCCCAGCCCTTCCTCTGATCTCTCTGGAACTTTTAACGGGCCCTTCTTGCCCGGGGAAGCCAATCTCCATAGGAATGTGCTCCATGCTGATACAACCTCTACTCTCACCATCACTTCTTCTGCTCAAACAAACAAAACTCCCCCGAACACCTGCCTGGTTGAATCTGAATTTGTCTCCCCTCACCCCTCTCCCCTCCCC
>VWZY01010533.1:147809-167501 GCA_013399075.1 Chloroceryle aenea
TTTTTTTTTTTGTTTTTCCCCCCAGACAGGAGCACTCCCCTATGAAAATGCTGGCAAGGCATGCAAAGCACCACTGCTCCGATCAAGCTGTGATTGAGTGCCAGCGCAGGGCAAAGCTTTTGAAATCAGGCAGCAAAGCGGAATCAGCAGAGGTCGGCTGAATAACCCACTTGTAGTTATTAACAGCAGTACCACAGGAGAAAGAGCAATTCCACTGGCTGTGACCAGTGGCATTCCTCTTATGTTTCTTCATTTCTGTAGAAGAATCTAAACAGAAGGCTGTGAAACATGCCTCAAACCATACATTTTGATTGGGTTTTTCCTCTCCCCATTCTTCTGCTCCCTCTGTGATTCAGCCAAGCTGAATCTGCTACCCAAGTCCAATTTGCATAAAATTATCGTCGTTCCATTCAGTTTGCTGCCCCTTCAACAGCCACTTCTTTGCTCTGCTGGAAGATTTTGCCCTTTCTGAAACAGGCAAGCCAAGGGAACGGCAACACATTACTGCTGCCTGCTGTCTAATTAACATCAAACCCTCAGCACAGAACTGCAGGGATTTACAGGTGTCCTGGAATCATTTTCCCCTCCTCCCTCCCCATATCAGCCGGTCTCCCGCAACAAGGAGGGGACCTCAGGCTACCTAATGATACACTGCGAGCGGAGCACTCGGGGCTCCAGGCTCGTAGGGTTTGAGTCCAAAGCAGCAGAGCTGATTCAGTGCTGGCAATCCAAAGACTGATGCAAGAGGCTGTTTTAGCAACTCCTTTAGTCCACAGAAACGCTGCTGTTTTGTCAGAATCAGTGTTCTATTGTTCTAAGGTGACAGTAGGAAGGCACCTATAAGCACTGTGCTAAGTGTAAGCCAGCTTTGGTTTCTCACTGTTCTTCAAAAAGCACTGTTTGGAAAGAGCAGTATTTAAATTGGCTTTCAGCCTTCAAAATGGTTTCTACCTGTAAGCTAAGGAAGAGGCTGACAACAAAAAAGAATAACCAAAATACTCCATAGATGATAAAACATCAAGAGACAGCAAAGGAGAGATCATGCACTGCTCCTGAGCCTTGAAATCAGCAACATCAAAGTCCAAGTAGGATGTCAACAAACATCTACAGCACAGAAAGAGGAGATACTGGGCAAAACCAAGCACAAGAGAGTTGAGACATTTATACTGATACCCTTGGAAATACAAAGCAACTAAGGACTAGACCTGAATTCCAGCCTTGGAAGCATCGCGGACAGCAGGATGCAATCCCAGGAATGAATTCAACCCAGACAAGTCTAAGGCATTTGCCTGTGTGTCCATGTTCACCAAGTTCTGTGCATTCCCAGCTCCAAATGCAGCTGGGGTTTGGTGGTACCAGACAACGTTTACCAAGTTTCCAGAGTAAAACTTGCTTTAAGCCAGGTACCCAAACCTAAACTCTTCACCTGCGGTGATAAAACCTTCCTTCCCCCCACCTTCCAAAGGTGGATCCTGACTCCAGGTTCCCCAGGAGGTCTCAAGGCCAAGTGTGGCATCAGAGTGAGCAAAACAGGCCGCGTTACTCTTCCGTTTCCTTTGGGGCTCAACGTATTCAGAAGGCAGCAAGCCCTGAGGCCTCATTGTTGTACCCCAAAATAAGGATGTATCCAGCAGCTCAAAGTCCCCTTGTCAGCTATTGTCTTAGCACCTGACAGAGGGAGCAGATTTACCTCTGAGTAAAGCAGAGGGATCTGTTTTGTGGGAGCACATTTACCTCTGAGTTCTTCCCTTCTGATCCTTCAGCCCATCTGCTACTGGGGAAGGAAAGATCAAGAGAGCAGCTGAACAACCTGGCTGGGGGAATGCAGTGGGCTGGAGAAAAGGGGATGCTTTAGGAGGAGCAGTGCAGCAGCATGATTCTGCAGCAGGCTCCAAAGGCTGGCCGCAGCGGAGCAGACAATGTCCCGGGTTAATTTAAACCTTACAGCTTCAGACATAAGAAAGGCTGTTCGGAAGCAGGAGAGGAGAGGGGGATTATTAGAAAAAAAAATAAAAACCCCTTCTCCTGTTGAAAAAGCACTGTAATTCCCTCTCCCTCTACTACACACAATGTTTCTTTGAACAGAAGATTTTAAGCCAAGATTAGCCAAGCCCCGTTTCATGAGCTGAACACCTAAGAAAGGCCTTTCAGTGTCTGTCACTGGGCTCACCATCCTCACAAAGGAAGCTGAACTCTCTAAACATCAGTCAATATTCCACCAGCTTCCCATCTCAGCAGGGCAGTCTGAACAAGAGAAGCAAAGAACAGCTCGGAACGGGGCTCATTTCACTCTCACATCTTTTCTCCCCAGGACTCTAGCTGCCTGAAAGAGGCAGGTTCTCCCAAGGCAAGGGGCTCTGCACAGAGCAGTTGTTGGCCGTACCCCGCTGCAGCGCGGGGCCGTCAGCATCCCTCCTATTGCTCCCTCACAACTCGATTCCTGCAATGCCCTCCTCTTGGAGAGGGTTTGGAAAGCCCATTTGCTGCGAAAGGCACCAGATGGTTGCACCGTGCTCCTCAGCTGCCTCGCACCGGGCCAGAAGGAAGGCTGGGTTGGATCTGTAACGCCCCATGATGGTTTCAATTACAAGCAGTTTTTCTCCCAGTGTCTTACCCTCGCAATTGGGATCAGTGGGGATTCTTACAGGGGGGTGTTTTCTATTCATTTAAAGAAATAATTCCCCAAATGCTTTTTGCCCACAAAACCCCACCAGGAGCAGGCTGCGTTTCTATGACTTTGGGAGCAGATTTAGCAGTTTTTTCCTTCCTCCCTGCTTCCACGTGAAGCTTTCCTGTGGGTAGTTGATGGTGATCATCCAGTGGCCAAAAATACCAAGCCTGAGTGCCTCGCTGTGGTTAGTCAGATAAGAAGTAGTGACTGTGACTGTTTCTGTTGCAATTAAGTAAAGGCGTAGCAGGGTTAAATACCAAAGAATTTAAATATAGCAACCTCTATCAGTTTCCAATTTTCTCTACACGATTATGCACTCCAGTAAAATTCAAGCCCTTAAATGTTCACAGAAGCCAGGCACAAAAGCAACCCGGGCTCAGAAATATCTGATAACACAGAACTAACAGCAGCTCCAAAAGAGAATGGTCTCTTGAGGGCTCTCTGGGATCTACTCCCAGCTGACCAGGACCAAAGGGACATTTGCTTGGTCAGCTGGGATGTTTTGGCTTTGGGATTTGTCCTTGGAATGCATTTTTAGCTTTTCAGTCCAACAGTTCACGCTACAGAAGATACAGAGAAAACATACGATGGACACAGAACATGGTCAAAAACAACGAAGAAGACTTCAGTGAGACAACACCTGAGTCTTGAGATGTCTGTGTCTCGGGCTTAACTCAAGGTCTGCCTTTACATCCAGCTTAAATCCACACCCTCCGTGCTAATTTAAGCTCCTGGGTATCCCGCTCCTGGCTGTTTCCACACCCAGCCACGCCACAGCCGCACAAGCGGGTTCGCACCGCTGCAAGAAGCTGCATCAAGCAACGGGAGCCAAATTCAGCCCCAGCAGACAGAGCTGCAACTCAGAGGAACCAAACCTGCCTCTGCAAGCAGTGCCCCATCCCCGAGCGCGCCTGCCCCAGCCAGGACCGCGATGCGCTGTCAGTCACCCATCAGCAGCACCGAGGGCTGAGGAGCAGCACGGAGCTTTGGGACATTGCTCCAGCGAATTCAGCGTACAGGGGAGAGGAGATTTCAGGGCAAAGAAGCTGTTCCCCAAGCAGGTAACAGTTCTCCTCTTCCAGCTGACCTTGTCCAATTAAGCTTGTGCACAGTAATAGAGCAGCGGTCAGCACGGGCAGGCCAAACAACCCCCAAGCAACAGAGGGAACTGAGACCAGCAAAGAGAAGCAACGGAGAAAGAACGGGGAGGGGGGTGGGAGAGGGGATTATAAATGGGTAGTAAAAATAGTATGCAATTATTTACAACTATTCTAGAAATGCAGGAAACAGCTGAGACCAACTGCATGTCCCATTTGTGCGGCGAGCGTTCTGCGCCGCTTGTCGAGGACAGTCATTCCTTTCCAGCAAACCAGGTTCTGAAAACCATTTCAGCCAATGTACTGATGGATTCTCAATGAAGCGAGACTGGGCCCCGTTACCCAAGCCCACCAAAAATGAAACGAGGAAAAAAAAGATGTTTGGAAACAAAGGAGAAAAGCTGCCCTGGTACCCGAGTGCCAGACCAGCGCGGACCAAGAGTGGCACCCGGTGGCCACCCGGGCTCACTGCGCCTCTGGGCTCCACATGCTCCCCCAGCCTGGGGCAGGCAGAAAATCCCGTCTCAAATACCCTCCCCAGCTCCCGCTGCAAATGGGAAGCCACGGGAACTGACTAAGCTGAAGAAGTTCCAAGGAGCGAGTTTGTTTGGGGGCTGCTTTGTGCTTTCAAATGGTCTCAAGACGGGCTCGAGCTGCGACCCTTTGCTGAGAGGGCAGCCACCGATGGATGCTTTTGGTTGCAGAAATGCATTCTGAAAAAGGCTGCCTGGGAGCCAAAGCAGGTCAGCTCCAGCGTTTCTCTGGACCATACATTCACACATGCATCTTGGTCTCCTCAGTCGGAAATTCCCACATGCTAGAAAAGAGATCACCTTCTCCAGAAAAGCCAGGTTTGGAAGTAAGAGCCAATCACAGCGACAAAGGGCTGGCAGGGGAGCGCTGCAGGCAGGGGATAGAGACTGTTTGACTGTTCTTTATTACAATTCCAAGGAACTGATTATTCTGCCTAGAACTGTACCTTTTGGAAGGCCTGGGATTATCTAGAACTGAAGTTCTAGAGGAAAGTTTCCACAAAAGTCGAACTTAAAAATCAGAAAATACATGAAAACTGTAATATATTTGAATAAATCCAAATGGCAGCAACCACTACCCACAGCTCCTGGGATTTTAAATAACTTAGTAGAAGGCAAAGAGTAACGTAGCATTTTCTCCTAACTAATTTGTGCTTCTTTGAGGCATTGGGACCCTCCCTTTCTCCACCGATTCTATGGCAAGCTTTCTTTCATGATCAGCTGGGGCTAACGTAGCCCCCTCAAAACCCTCCCATTCCAAAGGCACCTGAACACGTGATCTGACCTGTTCGGATGGGAGGTTGGTAGCATGAACTGGAATTCCACCACACAAGTGTTATCCTTCAGCTGGCGATGCTGGACGCTGTTTAACTCGTAGGCAATATAGGCCCTTCGAACGTACACCTGGTTAGAGAGAAACCCATCAGCTTAACTGTGCTAAGGAAGCAGAAAGAGAGAGAGAAGACAAAGGATATACCAAAGGCTTCCAAAATACCAACCCCCAAACAGGTATGTCCAAGAGAACATCTAGACAGAACTCTAATTCAAGCAGAACACAGAGATACTCTCTGAGGAAGGCCAGTCTGGCAGGATACAGCCATCAGCACCAGGCAAACATTCTCTGACAGCAGCTTCCCTGTCAATCCTTTCAACCACCTAGGGCTTCTTCGAGCAAGGAAGATAACTTGACTCTGAAATTGCAGTCAGTTATGGATATTAATGGTGTTAAGTGCCAGACTCTGAGCTTGGCAGATTCCACACAACCTACAGCTCTCTTCAGCTTGCAGGGTAACAATGCTCAGAAGAAGCAAACAAACAAAAACCAAAACGAAAAACACAGGAAGATTAAAAATATTTATTTTTTTCAACAGCAGTAAACTTACCTCCAAAGCTGCCATTCTTACCACCTGGTTACTGTGGTAGAAGAAGTTGGGTAGCACATCAAAGATGGATGTCTCAGACAAAATGAGTTTCTAGGAGAGATCACACGAAGCAGAGTTTTAGAAGAGAGCTGCCTGTCTGGCAAACAGCCTCAGGCAAGGAAGCCCAAACCCCAAACCAAGCCTGACCAGTTCCAATTTCCACACTTCTCCTGGTGTTCAAGGATTATGACCTTTGTGGATGAAATCAAAGAATCATAGAATCCTCTCAGGTTGGAAGGGACTCGTAAGAATTACTGAGCCCAGCTCCCCTGCCTCTTGCAGGACCAAATCCAACGGAACCATCCCACCCAGCACCGTCCAGCCACTCCTCGAGCTCTGGCAGGCTTGGTGCCATCACCACTGCCCTGGGAAGCCTGTTCCAGCCACTGACTGCCCGTGCAGTGAGGAACCTTTTCCTATGACCAGTCTGAACTTCCCCTGAAGTTCATTTCAGCTTCACCCCACTTCCTCATGTCCTGTCACTGGTCACCAGAGAGAGGAGATCAGCTCCTCTCCTCTGCTGCCCACCTTGTGGAAGCTGCTGACCGCAGTGAGGTCATTCTGACAACGGTGCAGGAAGGAAAACAAAAGTGAGGGGGAAGCTAGAAACCAGAACAGCACAACCTACAGCCACAGGGACCTGGGGAAAGCAGGGCAACCAGGCGAGAGGTTTGGTGGATACCTGGAGGTTCTCAATGCAGAACTGGTGTCCGTACATGTCGATAGCAGACAGGAAGATGGACTCCACCTGGTTGTGGCGCAGCTCGTAGGACGGCAAATGGGAAGCAATGAGAACCTGGTAGACAGCAGAGAGAAGGAGCGTGAGTGCAAGGAGCTATGCTGGACCTTGTCAGGAGGCTGTTCCCTCTAAGGCAGCAATAGTCTGCTCCATCCCAGAAGGGGCCACTGGTTTCTCCCGTGGATTCGGTGGCACCTGGGCGACGCCGCAAACTCTCTTCCCTCCCCAGCCTCATTTGTGTATCTGCTGGGTTCATATTATTGGCAATTCCCCGGGGAGAAAAGGAACAGCTTCAATCAAGTTCCATCAGTGCATGTGATTTAGCACTGCAGAGCTGCTAGTCCTGGGGATTGCCTGGCCGGCTGTTAATTGGAAAGCAGATCTGGCAGGCAGCAGCTGCGGGGAGGCCAGCAAGGGAGCCCGCCTTTCACAGCTTCCGAGCCGAGCGAGCCAGGGATGCTGGTGCCAGGTATTAAATGCCCAACATGAAGGATACGGAGATAGGCAGGGGAAGCAGCTTGCAGGGGAAAATGAAGTGAGAGAGCCACATAAAGACACACACAAGGATGGCAGCCCCATCCCCAGCGCGCTGCTGCGAGGTTCAATAACTGCATGGGTTCAAGGACACAAATACAATCCTGAAGGAAACACATAAGGTCACCGAGCAGCTTCAAACGCCCCATTCGTTTTCAACAGTCAAGCTCTGAAATAAAAGGAGAGAAGCCCAAGTGTCAGCTTCCTGCTGAAGACTTTTAGAATGGAGATAGGGACTGTGGAGCGAGAGGAGTGATCAGACTGCAGGGTTAGCAGCACTGTGAAACCACTGTGCCCCCTCACTCCTCCTGGCTACCGTGGAACCGCTGAAGAGGAAGCTCACAGCAATATCCAGGTAGACACCTGGCATTCAAATTGCTTTCTGTGCTAGACTCTTGGAACTGACAGTATCAGAGCTTTTCTAATTATCTTCAGATTAAAAAAGAAATCAACAAAACAAACTCAAAATCTAGAGGAAACCCTGCAAAGGGCCAGTGCAGTTCTTGGCAATAATTCCTTAGAAGTTGCAAAGAACATCTGCTTCTTGGGTAGATTTCTCTCTCTGTTCTCTGCAGACACCAATTCACAATTGTAAAGTGCCTGATGAACCCGGAGAGCGTGTCCTGGCTGTTTTCTGTACAGCTGCCTGCACTCGTTGGGTTCACAGATTATCAACACCAGAAGAACCACAGTGACCAGGTATTTGCACAAACCACAGGCTACTCCCAATTAACTCCTGATGGAGCCAGGCAAAACTTCTTGGAGGAGCAGGGACAAAGGACCATAACCTCTACTTCCAATTTTACAGCGATCAGGAATCCCCTGCAAGCTTTGCTGACTGCCACAATGGTTAATCATCAGTTAATTAGGCTCGTTGCCGAAGCACTGCTCACAGTCAGCTACTGCTCACGTTGGCATAGCAATCAAAATCAACATCAAGGGATGAGAGACTGTGCAAAAGAGCCAGGTCCAAGCAGGAGCAGCACTGGTCAAGCCCTCCTGGCTCTAGCAGGGTCAGCTGGTGCTGCTGACCACGCTCCCGTACCTGCCGCGCTCGCAGGGCCACTTTCGCGTTGGTCGTCTTGCTGAGCTGGGTCAGCTCTGTCAGAATATTAATCAGCTCGTCTGTCAAGGTGGGGTCACGGCCACAAAGCTGGTCCTAAAAATAAAGAGAATTGAAAATGCTTAGAAGAGAGGAAAACCACCTCCCGTCCTCCTGCAAAGGAGTTTAAAGCGGAATTACGCACGCACGCGCTCCCGGGTGCTGGAGCCATCACCTCAAGAGGTCCCTGATTCTGTAATTCCGTGCTGACCAGGGTGCAAGTGTAAGGCCTTCAGTAGTTTCACACATATCAATAAAGCTATGGAGGGAAGAAGGAACTGGCACCATCACCTATTTTCTTATGTAGCATGTCTTTTGGCATCCCAACCCAGGACAGACAGTGACTTGTCAAAGAGGTTCAAGTAAAAGGTTTTCTCATGACCCAATTTCAGCATCGTACCAAAATTCTCCCCTAGCAGTGATGGAAAATCCAAAGAGCATTTAATTGTAGCCAAACACCTCATGGCACACACAGAGATGAGCAAACTTGCACCATGAGATGTGACCAAACAGAGCAAGTTCAGCCGGCGGGAGAACCTTGTGGAGTCCATTGGGAATAAATAAAGAAATCAATAAATAAAATCAAACCAGACCAAACCTAAATAAGTAAATAAATAATGCTAATAAAAATAAAAACCACAAACCAACAAACAACCCCCGAGTGACAAAACCAAAACCAACCAGAAAACCAAACCCAGACCACAACTCCACAACCACAAACCAACCACACACTTTGTACAGCTTCAGCAACACCAGAAAAAAAAAAAAAAGAGATCCTGTGGTTTCCTCAACAGAGCTCTGCAGAGCAAACTAAAGCCATAGAGTACATCATGGGTGCTCTGCCACAGCACAGGCCTAGCTGCTTCAAAACTCTTTTGCATTCAGCCATTCAAAAAAAAAAATCCAAACCCAACCCAACATAAAAGGCAAAGAGTAAAGACTTGGATGGGTTTTGTTTTCTGCACGCAGGAGGTGTGCTCTCATGTACAATTCCTTCCAAAAATAGTTTCAATTCCCATGAATAATCCCACAGTCTTCAACTACTCACACTGGCTCTTGCCTCCCGAAGCTGGAAACCCTCTAGGAGCCTCTAATGTGTTTCTTCCACACAGCACTTAACAGCTTTTCTCTTGGTAAATGAATCACAGAAGAAACAGGAGATTTGCAACAGGGAAGAGGGTCAGAGCCTTGCATTTTTAAGAGATTTTAAACACACACAATCCAGAAAAGACCCTTTGAAGACGCAAGAAATAGAAAGGGAAGAAGGGAAGGCTCTGTGCAGCAGAGATGGATAAACCTGCCAGGGAAAATAGAGTAAAAACATGGAAAATCCCCAAATAGTCCAAGTCCTGTAGCCTGACTAAGAAATACCAGTTCATACTGCACGAGATTCCAAAGCTGAGCAGCTTTTCCCCCACACTGCTCTTGACCCCTTTCTCCCTGATCCTGCTCAAGCATGATGCCATCTCTAGGAACAATGCTCTACTCCTATGAAAAGCATCTAAGCTACTCACTCTTCTTAGACTCTTGTCCCCTACTAACCAGTCTAGGGCCAGTAAAGATCACAGTGATTGTTCCCAAATAAAAAAGTTCTGTAAATTTACCCACTCCAGGCACCCGTCTGAATTTAGATGTAAGGAAGAAGTTCTTCAGCACGAGGGTGGTGGAGCCCTGGAACAGGGTGCCCAGGGAGGTGGCTGAGCATCTCCATCCCTGGAGACATTCAAGGTGGGGCTGACAGAGCTCTGAGCACCCTGCTCTAGTTGAGGCTGTCCCTGCTCTCAGCAGGGGGTTGGACTGGATGGCCTCTGGAGGTCCCTTCCAGCCCAGACAGTTCTCTGGTTCTATGAATTCAAGAACTGCCCCTGCTGCATTTGAAATACCCATTCCTGGGTGTAGCAATGCTACTGCCCAAGGTACGTGGGACATCTGCCATGCCACCAGCAATCCTGCCCCGTTGAGGCCAGGATGTGCATACAGCAGTCAGTTAAGTACATAAAATGAACATACAACTTCAAATCACACTATATTTCAACAAATAGATGAAGGATGAAGTAGTTCCCATCCTGCCTTAAACGCCTGCTAGCTAAAAAGGTGAATGATGGCAGCGTAACACTATTACCAAAGCCATCCTCCGAGCCCCTCGTTACTAATGGATTCCCAGGGATCCATCAATAACAGCAACACAAGCATCAAGGTATTCTGACACGATGTTTGCCCTTGGAGAACAAACTTAAACCATCCCACACGAACAGCCTGGCCACCCATGAACTGCCCCAGCCTCCACCATGATCACACCAAAGGTGCCACGGGCTCCCTTGGACCTGAGGAGTAACAGGAGTCAGAAGGAAGAGGAATGAGGGTCCTCTGGTTAATGGTGTGACCTGTAACTCAGCAGATAGTAGCCCCGAGCTGTACCAGAGGTGACACTGTGGCCACAGGCACATGGCCTCTCCTGAGCCCTCGTCTGTTTCTCACTCGATGGGAGAACTTCCCCCTGGTGTGAGGGCAGAAGCCCTTTTGCAAAGCCTTGGGTATGGCACTGGGTAGAGTGGTGCTCAGGTTGCTGGCTAACTACCCAGATGTTCTTCCAGCTGTGCAGCACCAGCTCTCCAGTATGGTTTAAGTTCTTGCAAACTGGGATGTCAGCCTTTACTTGAGTAGGAACAACTGTCAGTGGTCAACTGAATGGAGCCAGACTCCGATCAGTGGTGGCCAGGAACAGGACATGGGGCAATGGGGACAAACTGGAACCCAGGAGGTGCCTCCTGAGCAGGAGGAGCAAGTTCTCTGGAGTGAGGGGGTGGGAGCCTGTGCCAGGCTGCCCAGAGGGGCTGTGGAGTCTCCTGCTCTGGAGAGATTACCAACCCACCTGGACCCTGCGCTGCTGGGCCCCCTGCTCTGGGTGACCCTGCTGGGTGGAGCAGGGGGCACCAGATGATCCCCAGAGGTCCCTTCCAACCCCCACCGTGCTGGGATTCCATGAAGGAGAAAGGAAAACTCTTTGATGTTTCTCCACATTCCTTATCTGCCAGCACCACCCCGGCTCCCTCAGACCAGCGCTGTGCCCAGCGCGGAGACTCGGCGAGGCTCCGCTCCAAGACGTTGGCTCTCACGGAGGTGAAAAACTAGACAAAAAAACTTTCAGTCCCATTTTAGCAAGAAATAATCAGGATGACAACAACAAAATAAAGCAGGTAGCTGGCGCTGCACCGGCTTTTGCCTGCGCTGATTGGCAAAGGCAGCGAGCAAAGCCTCAAACCAGCTCTTTGACAAGGCCTAACGCCTCCCCGGCACCCCCGTGTAATTACACACTTGAGTGACTGGACTCTGAAGAAAATTGAAGGCCTGAGCTGCGAACAGCTGCCATTTTCTCTCTCCATCACACCAGCGTGATTACTTGAGAAATGAACAGCCCCGGCTCAAAGCTACTCCAGAATTCTCAGAGGAAATATGGCTCCGTGTTCAAATAATGAGATTCTTAAGGCAAGCGTTACTTACAATCACACCACACACCAAAAAGGGGAAGGAGAAGGGAAGAAAAAATAAAAAGGGAAAAAGGAGAGGCAGAAAGAAAGAATGCCAGGGTCCTTATATCTTACAAATTAGAATTTAGGAAAGCGGCCTCAGCCGAGGACAATTACGACTCCTTTTCTGCTTTTGAGAGTTATTTTATGGATGGCTACTTTGGACATATTTTTGGCAGTAACACACCACGTTATGTGTCTTAAAAAAAAAGGAGGGAGGGGGGCAGATACTATTGTAATTAGCCTCTTAGAAACCAGGATACCTAACCCTAGGCTGTTGAAAATCGTGCTGTAGCTAAATTCATCCTGCCCTGAGGAAGGTGGGCATCCATTCTGCTCCAGAGCATTATATGGGACAAGGATTCTTTAAGGCTTTTTAGGAAACAGGAAAAAAGAGACAGGACTGAGTTGCTATTTTTGAATTATTTTTCCTGGGAATGTCATTTACTGGGAGGTTTACCCATCGGAGTGGGACTGAAGTTAATGAGAACTGAGATTTTTCATGGAGTGACAGACAGAAGAATTGAGAAGGTGGTGGCAGGTCTTGGCATGATTGTTCATTTGTTTTTCTAAGGTGGGAACTCTGTCTGTCCAAGAGGAATTCCAACCCCAGGAGATGCCCCATCCCTCTGCAAGCCCCCTGGACAGCCACACACCATCCCAAGGGTCAGAGGCCCGGTCTGGAGTGCCAGCTTTGTGCCGAGAACTGAGTCCCAGTCAGACTCCACCATGCAGCCCAGAGGACAACTGCTCTGAAATCACCACTGCAGGCTTGAGGTAAGTCTTTCTGAGATTATAACCAAGAAGAAGGTAAGAGAGCCACTGTCAAAGCTGTAAGCCCCAACAATGGCTCATCAAGGACCTCCGTATGGGCTGGCTAACGCCAGTTGCTACTGGGAAGTCACTCTCACTAGTTATGAAGACCATAAAAATGTTGCTGTTACAGAGTTATTACCACAAAAAATCATCTCCTTTATGTGCTGGTGGCATATCACTTTGCTTTCCAAGCAGCTCCAGTTTGAGCACCATGAGTTATATAAAGACAGGACCTCTCTGAGATGCCTGAAGGTGAGGAAGCAAACCAAACCAAGGACAAAGTCACAGCCCCTTGTCTGAAAGTCAGGCTCTGGCATCCTCCCAATGCTCTTATCTCCCCCAGACACTTGCAGATCACTTGCATAATTAGTTCTCATTGCTCTCTGATAGGCAGCAGGGCAGGACAGTGGTGAACCAGAAGGTGCAAAGATACTGAGCTGCACAGCATCTTCTATGTCCACTCTAACGCATGGCTCACATGTCCTAAGAACACACAAAGAAAGGCCACAGCCCTGCCACTGCTTCTGCAGCTCCAAGGCTTCGTGTTGAAGGATGAGAGGTGGCAATTCAGAACCTTTCACAGAATCAAATGTACAAGAAGAATATTTCTAGAGCACCAGCAGACAACTTACAATGAGCATTGTAACGAGCAGGTTCTTCTTGGTGACCTGGGCGTGGGAGAAGATGTAGTTCAGCACAGCATTCATATCACTTTTGTTCTCTTCTCGAAGGGTGAAGACACACTTGTCATAGTGACCTGCAATCAGAAACACACGCCTGTCCCAGGCTCCACAACTCCGTGTCAAGCAATACAAGTTCCTAGCAGTGTCTGTCTTTTTCTGCTTAGATGTTTGGAGAATCATTCCTACCACCACCCTCTCAGCTGCAAACATCAGTTTAAACATCCTACTCTTATTAAAGCAGTTCCAATACCAAATTCCCCCTTTGAGAGCAGTATGAAAAGAGGAATGGTGAGCTCAGTCTTCCATTCAAATGACAACCAAAATAAAATAACAGCAAAAAGACTTGCACCATCCTCTATTACCAGCAAATTGAAATGGAAATGGATCTGCAGAACCATTAGGCTGGTGCAGGTATTGGAGCAGGACAAAAGAAAAGTAGAGTGGAATCTGAACTACCTGTAAGAGCTGGAGCCTCAGAATTAGCTGGTGCTCCATTGCCATCTTGTGCCTGGATACAGCAGTGCAAGGCATGGATTTCAGGTCTGGTTTAGGGTGAGAACTGAGGTTTGTTCTTATGAAGAGCAGCTTCTGATATTTTGCAGCAGGTGCAAATAACTCAGTGGCTTTTGGTTTTTTTTACTGCACTTGATTTTCTTACTATTGGAGTTTAATGAACAGGTGAGACAGAACTAACCAGCTCAGTGACTGTGAGCAGCTTAACTGATTCTAGCTTCTCTGCAGAAGCTCAGAACCCAGGAAATAAACATCAACCTCCTAATTTGAAGCTTCTACCTGTGGAGAACCCACACGAGGGAACTCTCCAGCGGTGGGCCACTGCGGACAGAGTCAGCGAGGGAAGGCAAAGGAGAACTGCTGCATCTCCAATGAAATCAAATCCTTTGTGTGCTTAAAGACTCACCATGCTGAAACTGAGTCTCCACCTTCAGGTACTGGCGGAGCAGATCCATCACCACTGCTTTCATGTGACCCCGAATGCCACTCCGGTACCTGCAGCAGCGCAGAAGAGAAACAGCACTGAGTGAGCCTGGCACAGCCCTGTTCCGAAGAGCTGTGGGTGAGTGATGCTCTAGATGAGCAACAGAGCAAACCTCTTGGCACCCCAGTGGTCAGTGGATACGTAACCCCCACCATTACTGTTGTGGGGTAGTAGGGCCTCATGTTTTGCATCAAAATGTTCTTCTCAAAGTGCTCAAAATTCTAGACACAGAGAAGCATACCACATGCTGGCAGCTTGGTGAAATGGCCAGGGTGTGATCAGTGTCAGGGCAGAAGTTAAAATTTTCTTTCATATGGCAAAGGGAAAAAGAAGAAGGATCTGTGTGATCTGCTTCACACAGGCAGCCAGGAGCCCCCACACACAGCTCCCTCACTGCTGACCTCCCCGAGGGAAGTAGGCAGGCTTATCCCAGGGATTTAGACCCCGAGTGTAATAAAACCATTTGAGTAAAGACAAACAGGCTCAGGTCTTTCAAGAAGAAGGAAAAAAAAATAAAAATGAAGTTGAGGGGTCACCCCTGAGAAGGGCTCACCTCTGTACAAGCTGCACAATGCTCTGAGTGTTCATGAAGAAGACCTCACGCTCTGATTTGCGGTTCAAGGTGGCTGCGTGGCTATCCAAGATGTTGGCAATCTGAAAGACAGCAATTAATTGTGTCACAGTCCCAGTCCTGGATGGGATGATCTGGCTGAACATCCAGCAGAGAAGCTGAGAACTTCCAGACAGACCAGACCAGAGCCCAGCAGACTCCAGGAGAGGCCAACATCTTAACCTGCTGAGGAAGTTAATGACCTGCCAATGATACAAAAATCAATGCACAACATCATCTACTGGAGAAATCATCTTCCAACATCTCACTGCCTGACCAGGCCTCCCTGAGTTGTAATCACTCTTTTTTAAGGTTACGTTGACACTACAAGTTGCACTGCAGCCTATCTACCAAGCAAAAAAACAAATAAATAAATGCCCACAAGGCCATTGAGATGATTAAACTGCCTCCAAACTGCCTGTTTAAAGCTATTTGGAGCAGAGAACTTCAGCACAGTATGAGGCAAGCCTTTAAGCTTGAGCCATCCAGGTCAGTATCTTTCATCATGAATATCTCATGTTCAAATGCACCTCCAGATAATTTAAAGAAACCTTGTCTCTCACTCTGCCCCAGTGAAAACCCATTTTTATTGCTCTGTGTAAGTGTGGTCGATCACCTGTTGGCTGGGAAACTGGCAAAGGACTGATGTGATGTTGCTGGCATACTGGGCCATCTCCTTCTTGATGGACTTCTCCACATTGGGTGGGATCCGTCCAGAAACACTGGTCATGATGTCCTGAAGTTCCAGCAGAGGCAAAGATGGATCTCTCAGTGTCTTCATTAGCCGCTCAACCCAGCCTTTCACCTGGACAGAGACAAGTCAGTGTGAAGACAAGCATGAAGAATGGAATGAGCAGCAAGAAAGGCTTCTCACTGAGGTCAGCTTCAGTGCTGTTTTATCACGCAGCTTGCCCGAGGAGTAGGAGAGAACTGGGGTAGCTGACAAAGCTGCTGGGCTGCCTTAGGCCAACCGCTGTACCAGATCATCCACCTTCTCTCCTCCTCTCTCTAGGTCTCCTGCCACAGCTGGCCATGCACGCAGCTCCCACATGCAAGGCTGCAGGCACAGGCAGTAAAGATCCTGCTCAACTCCTCTGTCTTTGTTTCAGGTGCATCAGATGGGACTCTCCCATCCCACTCTCCAGTGAGACTGACTGGAAAGAAAACGGAATCGAGCTGGTCCTACCACCCCGACTCTTGGTCCTCTGGCTGAGACAAGCCAGTCTTACCCTGAACTGAAAGAAAATCTGTGCTCTCGCTCTGAAACACGAAGCAAGGGGTACCTTGTTGCTGAAGTAGGGCTCTGGCAGGCAGTACCCACTCATCACGTTGACCAGGTTATCTAGGACATAATGGAAGATGCGATGGAGCTTCTCGCCTCGAAGCGCTGTGCTCTGGATCTGCGGCAAGGTGCCCGTGTGCAGCTCAGCCTGGGAACACAGCAACAGCACAGAGTCACTAACCTCCTGTATGGCATCAGCCACGGTGGCAACAGCCAGCGAGCCTCGACTGGAGGCTCAGATTTAACCTGGAAAAATCCCCAGAGTGGAAAAGTTGAGAGAGAAAAGTTACAGGCTGCATGTCCAGTAGTTCTGCGTTGTGTACACCCACAGAATAAGCTTCCAGCCTCTCTCCCAAGTACTTTACAATTGATCTCACTGTTTAGATCCAGGGTGACCAATAATCTCAAAGAAAAACCTCAGGAAAAGCCAATGGGTTTGTGCTTTCTACCCCCTGCACAACAACCAGCCATTGCTAGAGGAACGACAGATCCTCTTCCACCACCACCAGCTACATCCCAGCCTACCGTCCCTAAACAAATGTAGCTCTTTGCCTTTCACCTGAAAAAAAGATCCACATCCTAGGCCTTTTTTACATATTTCCAGATTTGCTACAACTGCTTTCAGGGGCTGATACTCTTGGAGTTGGGATATCAGCTCCTGTCCTCCCAAAGAGGGTCAGTTAAAAGAATACATGATTTAAATACAGGTTAAATAAGCTTGCATAGGAATAAAGCACATAGAAAAGTCTGGCCAACCTCCAAGGTGCTAGACAGCTGGGTACCCACACCAGTACTGAGGTAAGAAGAGAATAAGAGTGGCACATAGGTTTAGTCTGAATCAGAGAGAGAGAGACAATAAGCTGAGTCCTAGTCCTCCTCTGAGACAAATAAATGGGAGTGACAATTCCAGTACACCACGGACATCCGGAACTGGTTCAGTACACTGGACCATCCTGTACCCCTCTCAGCTTCACTCCCCTATTGAAAACACAACAAACATCTGCACTCCCTGGGACTTCTCACCTGTTGGACCCTGCTGGGATCATCCAGCTGGAGCTTGGCAATCACACAGCCGGGATCCAAGACTGCTCCCGGGCGTTTGACATAATGGATGCAGCCCGATTCTCCTGCTGTTAGTGTCATCACCATTTTCATCACCTGCAGTAAGGAAAACAGGTTACACACACAGCTTCTGGGTCCTCCACAGGGCTCTGCTTTTGTGAGCCTGCAGCCAATGTCCTACCACAGACAAATTAAGCTGCACAAGCACCTTCTGCACTCAGTTTTGGTCAAAGGCTCAAAGGCACACACCCTGGGAACAAAACCCCGACACAACAACTCATTGCTGCTGCACTTCAAAGGTTAGAAGAAGGTGAGCCACTCAAAAGCTACAGCAACACATTTGCTTTTAGCAGAGGGAACTGGGGCTACTGCCTAGAGGTCACGGGTCTCAGGCTGCTCTTCACAAACAGAGATGCTGCCTTAGATCAGCCACGGCAGCTCTTGGCTTTGGAGCAGAAAGGTTGGCTGTGGGGGGGCAGACAGTCCAGTTTTACCATTGCTGTGCTACTCACCACAACTGGGAACACAGGAATTGAGTAGGTGGCTCCTTAGCCATGGCTCTGTTGCAGCGTAAAGGCACTTACATAAAATATCTGGATCTCTGGCTTGACACTTTTCTCCTACACATTGTCCCCAACTGCTTTAATTGCCCCTCTGTCAACACACACCCTCCCCTCCCTCAAATCTGTTTTGAGCCACTCACTCCTACACAATCTCTCGTGCTTTCCTCACAGTGATGCAGAAATTGTTCATCCTCCTCCTCTCTAAGAGTTAAGTAACTTCTGAGGGAGAAGGGAGGAGTGACACGTACTAACTCATCTGATCAACCCGATAAATGATCAGGTAATCAGAGAAGTCTTCATTTGCTACTGAATCCTGGCATATAGCTCTGCTTCTGAGTCTCTCTCAGTACTAAGCAGTGCTCTACAAGTTGAAGGCCTTCCCCACAGCTAGGAACACAACACACATGGGTCTCCCTCTCCCTTGCTATCACCAGCAAGGTGATAACTACGGTGCCTCACTGCAGAGAAATTTTGCTTATCACTTGGTATGCAGTCATGAACACTCACATCTCAGCTGTTAACTCATTTCTCCCCCACCCCACCTCTTCTGATTCCAGGTTAAGACAAAAACCAGAGGGAAAAAACTGTGAATTACCCCCCACGCTCAATTCCCAGTCCCAAAGCATTTAAATTCCCCCGCCCCACCTTTCCTCTGGGCAGGTTCAGCATCTGCAGCAAAGTCATTTTGAGACTCTTACCTCTATTTCTGCAAAGCACTGCCCAGCAAACACGTGCCCCCCATCCTCCACCACGTACTGGATAAGCTTCCCGGCCGAAGGCGAGCGCAGAATGGAGGGATCATTCTCCTTTTCAAACACACAGGTCTTGTTACCTATAGTGATGCGATACCTGGGGAAGAAAGGGACAAATCACTGCAAGAGACTTGCTGGTGGAAAGCATGGGAAGGGGAAAATCCATCCTCTTTCCCTTTTCTCCTTCAAACCAAAACTAAACAAAACCACCTCGACCAGCTCTTCCGAGCTGAAGGGTCCTGCAGAGGAAAGTTCAGATTAATCCCATCAGAGCAGGACTGTGGAAGCCAGGGATCAGCCAGCAGGCAGCACAGCCCTTAGCAAGGTTGCATGTTACTCTTGTGCTGCTTCTCCACCAACAGGAATCACTCGCTCACTGTTAGAACCAGAACTGAGGAAGCTCCAGACCTCGTATCAACAAAAACTGAGGTTAGTGGAGGTTACACTTGCCAGACATAATGCACAACACGTTCACCAAACACCCACCCCGTGCAAAACCCTCTTGCAGACAGAGCAAAGCTGAGAAGAGCAGGATGCCCCCATGCAGCAGACTGAGACTGAGATTTTACTGCATTTTCCAACCCAGAAAGTTACTTAAACTCTTGGTGCTCCTGACCAGATTCATCACGTTTGTCAGAGAAGAGACCAGCAGAGGGGGCACTGGTTCCTGTTCCAGAAGCTGGAGATTTACTGACCTTCTGGCTATGGTCCAGGCAGGGAATTTTGAGGGAATGCACTGAAACAGTAAATCTTGTCTCTATTTCTAAGGTAGCTGTAGAGTCGTAAGGATTTTAAAGATTTTAACGTTCTGGTTTTTGCAATCCAAAAGGGCACTTATGAAAAACCAGGAGAACCTGGACTCCACACTGACACATGTTTAGATCCTTCTCACAGCAGCCAAGATCTGTTCTTTCAGGTGAAGGCAACTTCTCCCTTTGAACTCATCCATAACACATCCAATAACCTCTTCCAAGGGAGCGAATTCCATTCCCAGCTGAGCTTTTGGAAGCATGAAGTTACAAGGACACCTAATTCTGCCTTGTAGTGAATATTATTAATGTTTAGAGGTTGCTACCTGTCCACTTCTTCTTTCATGTAGGTAGTATAGCTGCTGCCATCGTAGGAGAGGAGCAGCCCTCCGTCGCTCAGCCGGTGCACGTCGACTTCCACGCACGAGCTGTTCATGATCACCACGTAGGAATTGGGAGACTGGCGGGTCACCTGCAGATCCACGGGAAGGGCAGGTACATATCACAGGATAAAAACAGCACTGGCAGTGCCTCGGCTGCCACAGCACAGTGTG
>VWZY01010533.1:169124-181021 GCA_013399075.1 Chloroceryle aenea
TAGCTCTACACACTCAGAAACATCAGCTGGAGCTCTGATCAACTGACAGGCACTAGTCTGCCTGTAACAAAAGGTTCTTCACCCTGTGCAGAGCGTTTTGAGCTTGCTGAGGCTCTGAACAAGCCATCTAGTTGAGGATCCCCCTGCTTCCTGCAGGGGGTTGGACTAGGTGAGCTTTGGAGGTCCCTTCCAACCCAAGGCATTGTGTGATTCCAGGATTCTAGGAGTGTTTCTTGACCCCGAAGAGTTAGAATGTTTAGAGAGATCTGCAGAAATACTGTAGTGGGAAGATGGGGCTTTATCATTCTAACCCCACTAAAGCAGAGAAGAGAAACCCTGCACAGATTTAATTCCAGTAAGTATTACAAAGATTAAGCCAGAGCAGCACCCAGACAGACATTTCCAAGCAGAATGGCACGAGGATGGGTTTCCACACCATGCATCATACCTTCAGCACGTATTTCCGTCCTTCATAGATGAGTTCCACATCCACAGTGTTTAGCAGAGTATGAGCAGGCAGGACTTGGCCCCTTGAAAGAGAAATACAAAACAAAAGTGGTCATCCAGAAGCCATCAAATGGCTGTCAGGGGCCCAAGCAGGTTGAAAGATGCATGCTAGAATTTGGAAAGCACTAGCAGGGAGACAGGAGTAGACTTTCCAAGTATCTCCTCCCGGGAGAGACACATATCAGTTTGACAAAGCCAGACCATCTCTCTTCAGCCACACAAACCAGCTTTGATCTCCTTGCCATTCACCCACTTTTGCCTTAGTGTCTGCAGAAGGAAGGTCACAGCCTGAACTGCAGAACAAGGAGCACGGCCTGACGTGGAGATAAAGCTGCTCTTCCCCCTGCAGCTCTGCTACCTAAGGACTCACCAACAGCACCCTGGAGGGAAGAACTCTGCTGAGAGTACACCTGCCTGGATCACAGCAGGTTTAGCCTCCCAGAGTGTTATGACCAGTTTCCCTGGAGTGCCTGCTCTACCTCAACGGCAGCAGGGGCAGAGAGGGTTTTCTAAGTAGGGGTGGGAGCCATTCCATTTGGAAAATGATGTCAAATCTGGAAAATTAATTCAATGCTCAAAACAGGAGGAAGACAGTATCTGGTGTTTCAAGACTCCCTAATGTTGTCCTGGCAGCACACAGAGAAAAAACTCCACATTTCCGAGCCATTTCTTGGAGCTCCTGCCAAAACTGCCAGAAACCAAAGCAGTCTGTGCAAACACCAGGGGATATTTTGGGGAGATGAGCAGAAATCTGCCAGTTTTCTTAGGCCAGTGGATAAACAGCTTCCTGTGGCCAGAGAGCAGTCAGCAGATAACAAGCTCTGTGTATTTCTGGGCTGGACGTGAACAAAACTTGTAAATCAAAGCTAATTACTGTCTGCTTATCAGCAACCTGCTGGAGCAGCTTGGAATTTTACCTTTCCAGGGAGTGCAGGAAGTTCGAGACGCTGTTTCGGAAGCTGACGTCAGCCACATGCAGAGCTCCACACACCACTCCCAGCATGGTATCAGGCCTTTCAGCCTAAAAACAAAGGGTACAGAACACCCTTACTTCTCCCTGAGCTTCAGTCCGTTCTGGACACCCACTTGAAGAATCAACAGTCTCAGCTCTACTTCTGGTTCAAGGCCAACCTGTCTTTAAAATAAAGTTGCTGTGGCATCCATGGAAATGTTATAGAGAAGCAATTACCTCTGTAATTCCCTAAAAGAGAACCAGATTTTTTTTCTTCCTGGATCAAATCTTGACATTTCCACTATCACCTATCCCAAACCACAAAGCAAAAGAGCAGCCTTAATTCACACAGACACTAAGCTGCTTTTCTGGGCAACTTTAAGACCACCTTTCTCTGACAGGAACAAGATGGGATTTGGGTATAAATAAGAATTAAGGCTGGTGAAAATGTGTATTCACAAAGTGGAAATGAACCTCTCCTAGATCCTCATCCTCTGGCAGCCAGCACGCACCAAGACTGCCTCTCCTCTCCCCTCCCCTCCCTCAGTTTGTAGTCCCATAAAGCAAGGAGCTGCACCTGCACTTTCTCAGCAATAAGCCGATCCAGCCAGCCCGTGTCGATGCGGTTCTGCTGGAAGCTCTCTGTCTCCAACAGTTTAATCAGGTACTCAACGGTGGTTCGGAAATCCCCTCGGATGGACAGCTCCTTCAGAGCCACGACCATGTTTCTGAAAGAGAAAAGAATACCTATTTTCTATCCCATATTCATGGTAATGTGCAAGCTGGTAACTCTAGATAGTTTCCCATGAGCCGTTGGGAAAAAACAGCCTGAAGGTAATAGCAGAAGAGCATGTGCACTGGAGCAGGATCCTCTATGACATGCCTGGGAATGAAAGGATATTGATTTTTCTTCAATCTGCTGCTGGTGTGAACAAGAGCAGCTCAGCCAGCACCAGCTAGGAGATCAGGAGTTCCCACTGTTACCATCATCCAGGCAGTACGTGTCAGCAGTACACCTCAGACAGACAGAGGTGGTCTCCATCCCACCCAGACTGGAACAGAGGAAAGGCTCTGGATCAAAAAGGGCCCAGAGGACAGGTCAGACAGTCCTTGTGTCCAGGTGCTTTAATATTCCACACCACATAAAGACACTCAGTGGTTTATAAACCATTACAAGGCATTCCCATAGCAAGTTATCAGCGTTTTTCCTGTCAGAAATCTTCCACCTGAAGACTGTAGCACAATGGTAGCTCTATCCTACCCCAGCAGCAGGTACACAAGGCAGGAATGAAACAGAAAGGAAAAATAAAGAGAAGCAAGCAATAACTGTAGAACTCTAGGTGCAACACAGTGGAAATGCAAAGCAAAATGGGACGCACAGCCTGACCATGATGTGGAAAACCATGTAAAGAGAGAGAAACTCCTCTTCAAACTCCTGGAAGTAAGGAGTTGCGTTTTATCCACAGCCCTCTGCATCAAAGAGGACAAACCCAAGCAATTTCCAAAGCTCTACCCCTTTTCTGACTACTTACGAGATGGCTTCTTCACGGTTTTCTCCCCAGGAGAAACAGTGACCAAACTGAGAATCAGCAAATTCGTGGAGCCCTCCTGCAGCAGCAACACTGAAATAGCCCCAGACGTTCTTATTGCTGCGGAAATTCAGCTCCTGGACTGTACCAGAACTGGGCTTAAATCCCTGTAAAGACAGACAGACATTGCTATACATCCTAAAGAAAAAGTAAATAATCCAGAATTAGGGAAGTAATTAAGAGTTCTGGAGGCTAGAGCACTCCTTTGTGCCTCACACACAATTCTCTGTCTAACCAGAGGCTACAGAACCATCAGCTGAGTGAGCTAAGGGAAGAATCTTTTCAATTTGCTGCCCAACTTTTCAGAATCAGCAGCAGGGACTGAAGCCAGGGGTAAAGCCAATGGTTATCAGAGTGTGATCGGTAACTGCAGCATTTACAAGGCTCACCTCATAGGGATTCTCACTGGTGATACGGGCAGCGATGACGTGGCCACGTGGAGAGGGGACGTGGGCTGAATTCTCAAAATCAATAGCTCCATCTCCCCACGGAGAAACCCCGTACATCACTCGGATATCCTTGATCCTGTGGAGGGGAATCCCCATGGCAATCTAAGGCAGAATAACAAAATAATAATAATAATGAAGAAGCCACGTCTCAGTTTTTCTCCTCACAGAGAGCTCCTATTCCCAGGAGAATCAATTCCACCAGCTCCCTGGAGAAGCTGATGCTGCAGTTGGAGCATCACAAGCACACACACTCGTTTTCTGACGGGTGCCTTCTCCACTGACTGCCCAGGGCAGCTGAACTCAGGGTTACAGCCACCTTAAGTACTTCAGCCAGCATTTTCCACTGACTGATTAAAAGGCTCCAGGGGAAGCTGGCTGGCGCCAGGTCAGCTGAGGATGGGCACACATCAGGCATGTTAAAAATACACTAAGGTCCCAGTGAGACAGAAGGCCCCGAACTGGTTACAGGAGACTGGAAATTTGTAACTATAACCTGCAGAGAGAGTAGCCCGCAGGACTGGCTGCTGGCTGTGTCCTTATGGAGTAAAGTCCTACTTGTTCTGATCATTAGCAGGGATTTTTTTTTATAGCTACAGTTCAAAAAAGGCTGAGCTTCAGCTTAACCATTTATTTCAGCTGTCTCTTAGCCAGACACCAACAGACAAAAGACCAAACTGGTTACAGTATCACCCTGTCATCCTATGGAACAGCATCTCACACCAGCAGTGTGAGGAACAGTGACCAGACAGCGAGGAAACCGACCAGTTAGAAACTCTCAATGCCTGGCAAACACAGACACAGGGCTACTGGAATCACCTGCTGAGAGAAGGCTCAGGCCAAAGCCAAACAGCCTCCTGACAAAGTGAAGGTGATCCTGGGCAGCCTGCAAGATAGTAGAGTTCATCCCTTTCTTCCCTCTACCATCTACCCAACAAACCCCAACATGCCAACAGCAGGGAGAAGAAAGAAACTAGAAAGAACACAAGAGGGTAAGAGTGGGACAGGTGAGCCACAGCACATGTGACAGTTGTTTTCTCCAGGATCTGTGAGGCTTTCCCTCATTACTCTGGGGATCAGCTGAGCAAAAAGCCTACTTGTCCATTTAAATCAGAACTGCCACCCACAGTCATGACTTCCCCTTGAAAAAGCAATAAAATGAGACAAATCCTTGGTCACTTTGCCACATCCGTTCAAGTACCTAATTACTAGGCACAGATCCTGCTTTGTGGAAAGGCTAAAGAGCAGGGACCTTGGCCATCCGTGGTGAGCAAGGGGCTCAGAGAGCTGGAAACAACCGCTCTGGAAGTCACACAATAAAATTAAGAGGACCCAAATCACTTTCCCGAGCTTCAAACAACTGCTGAACTTGCTGAAAGACAAAAAAATCCAATTGTCTGGGTCTTTCCCCCCCCTTTTTGCCATTAGAATCTCTGGGAAGAGGCTGCTGTCCCTTGGAGGCAGAGTGGGTGATGCACTGCTCAAAACTGGCACAACTTTTAATCACACTGCTGGCCTCAGAAGCCAACTCATTCGACAAAATAACTTCAGAGCTTAAAGTTGAACTACTCATGGCTAAAAGCTTGTTGAGACAGGCTTTCAAACACGTAATCCTTCCTTAAATCAGCTTTCCTACCTCTATGTTTTACTCCTCTTTGCTTCCCTTTCACACTGCTGTTAACGGAAGGTGGGCTGAGCAGGCCAGGAGAAACAACTAGAAAAGCACCTCCATGCTTTCCGAAGCAGAAAGAGCCAACTGGTGGGGCTGTAACTTAGTGAAACAGGCTCACAGAGAAGGGCTGCACATATATTTTGGAGTACTGCACAAAGCTTTGCTCCAGCCACAGAATATAAACCCCAAGCTGAGAAAGCACCAAACTGGGGCTTTGAGTTACGGGGGAGGAAGCGTGAGGGAGCCCCACATCTCCCATCTGCACACCAGGACACAGGCCGCTTTTAGCAGAGGTCTTTAATTCTTCTCTGCAGCTCTCCTTTATCAGTACCAAGATCCAGCCATCTCCATAGCGCCAGGATGCCATCCAGTCTTCCCTGGCTGTGACTCAGACAAGAGCCCGCCCCCCTGTTTTCCTCAAGCTTCAGCAGAACAGGTTTTTCCCGCTCAGGCCTCCAACACATTGCAGCTCAGCTGGAGTACTCCTGAAAGCCTCGGGAGCAGGGGGCCCAGGCAGCTGACTCACCTGGAGCTGCGCTGCGGGCAGGTTGACGTCGGCGACCATCTCAGTGCAGGGGTGCTCCACTTGCAGGCGGGGGTTCAACTCCAGAAAGTAGAAGCTGCCGTCCTGGCTGTAGAGATACTCGACGGTGCCCGCGCTGACGTAGCCCACCATCTTGGCGAGCTTCACCGCACACTAGGGTACAGGAAAAAGGAGCATTTGAGTTGCAGGCCCCACGCTCAGCCAAGCTACGCTCTTTCATCCACTCCATCCACTTCAGATTTATTTCTTTCTTTTGCTGGCATTTTGAAACATCCAAAAGTTTGTAAAAGGCCTGAGAACTGCGCAAAGGAAAAAAAGATGTGGCACGGGAGTTTTGTTTTCCAGGCTACTCCACTTACAATTTACAGAAGGCAGAGTTTGAAGCAAATATCTGCAAGACTCGACATCAGACCATTCACAACTCCTGCAGCTTGCTTCTAATATGACAATGTACAATGAAAACACACTCCCCTTTGGGCTTTGGGGTGAGTGCATTTCTGAAGGGTGCCCTTCAGCTCTCTGTATTTCTGAAGGGAGCTCTTCAGCTCTCTGTATTTCTGAAGGGAGCTCTTCAGCTGCCTGTCAGCACGTGGTGGACTCAGTTTTGAAATGTGAGGGGTTGCCCACACTTAGCAGCTGAAGACACACAGCCCTGTATCGCTCCTTTAAAAGATTCCACAGTGTAAAACTGTTGGTGATGACAAAAACACAAGTCTGGCCTGTTTCTGGATTCTCCCAAGGAAAAGAGAACTTGCAGAGCCACTCTCACCTGTTCCATGTGCTCGAACACCACCGAGGTGGCAATGGAAGCAGGTGCTTCCTCGATGATCTTCTGGTGCCTGCGCTGCACGGAGCAGTCCCGGCCGAAGAGAGAGATGGCATTGCCATACTGGTCTGCCAGGATCTGCACCTCCAGGTGACGGGACTGTTTGGCCAGTCTCATTACAAAGATTGGAGAGCCCGGGACCTCAGCTTGAACCTAAAGCAGAGAGAGGGTATAAAGAGGCAGATCAGTTTTTGTAAACACCCCTCTTAGGCACAATCATCCCAAGTTTGTTTTTTAAGCAAAGAATCATGGAATGNTAACATTTCCCCTGGGCCACTTAGGGCTGCAAATACCCCGTGTGCCTTTGTACATAGTTACAGTGCTGTTTCCACCTCCTTCCAGAGCACAAACTCATGGTGCAGTGCAGCCTGCTAGGCTCTGATACAGAACAGGGACTTCATCAGTTCTTTAACATTTCAGATACAGTGGTCTCAGAATCCCCCAACCTGAACATTTAGAGCACAAATCAGTGGGAAAAGTTACCTGTCTGAACAGGTTGGGGAAGTCATCTGCGTTGTTAACTTTCCTAATTCCTTTTCCTCCTCCTCCTTCAGAAGCCTTGATCATGACAGGGTAGCCAACCTCCTCAGCAGCCTGATCAAGATGGGCAGAAAAACATGGCTAAGTACAAAAAGGCAACGGACTCAAGTTGAAAAGATCATTATTTCCCTGCTGATTTGTGTCCAAGCTTCTGTGTCTGACTCTTATTTAGCAACCAAGACATGAATGGGATAGAAACCAAAAATTCCAGTCTGAGAGGGTGCCCGTAGTTGGAAAAATCAGCAGTGATTCTGTGACTAGAGAGAACTCCAGCCTCTCAAAGTCATCACAAAATCTTCTGCCAGTGCTTCATGCCAGTAAATGTACAAGCTCAGAGGAAAGCTTTTGTATAATACAGAAAATCACTAAGCTGGGTGACATGGATACTCCTGTGCCAGGGGTATCTCATTCCAGAGCTCTTCCTCAAAGAGAAACTTAACAAAAGATGAAATCAAGTGTGAGGTCATGGGTCTTTTACTAAACCCACCTCCTTCCTGCATTAAACAAAGAAACAGAAGAGACCCCTCAATGAAATGCAGCTTTGGTCCCATCATTTGTCTCTTGCTCCTAATTCTCACCTAATTCTGCAGGCTGAGCCCAAAGATGATACAGGAAACTCTGAGACTCAGTTCTGTGAGGCTGACAGTCCAGTCCTAGTCAGTACACCCATTAAAAAGAACTCAAACCTCCAGCAATCTCCAGGTGCTCGTGCAGCAAGACCTCAAATAGCTCTGAAAGAGCATCCACCTACCCGCAGTCCATCATCCGCATCTTTCACGTAGCCTTTTTCATACAGCTCCTGAGGAACATTCAAGATACGTTTCTGAAGGTCATTTTCCTGCCAGTCCACTCGAAGACCTGAAAGATAAGCATCATCCTCCTAGCTCACCCTGCTGCAAGGCTCAGTGAGAAGGCACACGTCAGCAGAGGCTGGTGGCACAGAGAGCACTTCCCAGGGAACGGGTCTGGAAGCGTTTTAAGAAGAGAGAATTCAGAATGTAAACAGACGTGGCTGCTTTGCAGGGAGCAGATCTCTTCAGCCAACAAAGTATGTGCAGTTCTTGTGATTTAGAGTCTTATGAAGCTGCAGAGCTTCCGTGGAAGCTCCAGAACTACACGGTGTATGCGAGAGAAGTAGAGAGTGGAGAAATAGCAGCTGCTACAGCTCTACTGCCAGACTGACAGGTACATTCTGCCTGACATATCCATACATGTCACAGTCACTCTGTCTTAAGCCTCGGGTAATACAAATTTGAAACCCTAAACAGAGGGGACATCTCTTGGAACACCTTTTTGTGCACAGACACATTTCTTAAAGATTAGATGTGCTGAAAATAAAAAAAAAAGATTAGAATGATGGTGATAAAGACAGGGCAATTTCCTTCTTACCACTGCCGCTCCACGGGAGGGTTGGAATGCCAGCAGTCTGAGCCACTATTGAAGAAGCAATTTTATCTCCTAAAGCCCACATTGCTTGGCTTGGAGGACCTGCAAAGAGCAAAACGGATGCATGAGAGAGACATGAGGGGTACCAGGCTGCAGGGAAATGTCCACGAGTTTAATTTAGGTTCCATGTATGAGGGGTAAATAAAGACTCTTAGCAGGGCTGCTGCACATCACATCTGAACGGGCACAAATCAACATTTCTGAGCCAAAACAGAGCCTTTGCTGCATCAGTCATGTCCAGACCATGACTTCTATCCCAAGTCCATCTTTAAACACTATACATATCCAAAACCTTATCCAGTGTTCAGATCCAGGTGGTCAGGACATGAGCTCTACTGCAGCAAACACCTCCAGCACTTGGTTAACTGCACTACAAACTAGATCACAGACTTCACAGACTCTCCACGTAAAGCTCCACTCTTTCCATAAGAACAGACTATAAACACCCTCATTAAGGTGACAATGGGGACACTCAGCTTTTGAAATAATCTGCTTTAATGGGAATCTTCTCAGATTTTCTATTCAATATTCGAAGATTTGTTGGAGAACTTGCCTCTTCTCCCACACAAGAACTATTTCCCAGCATGTGTCTAATCCCTACCTAGTTTCATTAGCCTCGATGACTGGAAGCAGACCCCACTGTCAGACAGCAGAGTCTGTTGCTCTGACTACTGTAAATAACACACCATTAGTCTTCCACTTGTAAACCACACCTCACGGCGCTCTCCTCGGCTCAGGATTTTCTGTCTCACTAAACCTACCCATCTTCAATTAAGGACTAGATGTCAGATCAGAAGTATAGCTCCTCACCCATGAATGCAATCCCATTTTTGTGGAGAAGTTCTGGTAGTTTGGGGTTCTCAGATGCGTGGCCCCAGCCAGCCCATACAGCCTGCAGAAGAAAAAGAAATAAAACAACACATAAATCACTCTCAGTTTTGGAAAACAAGCAGCTGAGCAGAAATAGAAAGCATGCAGGTGCTTCAGGTCTGTCTTTTCCTCACTGAAAGCTGCCCTGTAACTTTCTTAAGCCAGACCAGCCTCCTGAAAGAGGTGTCTTAAAGGGCTACTCTCTTGCAGACAAGTCAAAGGCGGGTGATGCAACAACCAGCTGAAGAGGAACTAAGTGTAGCAAGTGAAGGGGTGAAGGGGACCTCTGCCTCCTGCCGATACCCACGCGGGCGATGCGCTGCACTGCGACACGCACTGCCTGCTGGAGCTGGTGCAGCTGTGCAATTGCAATTTCTCTGAGCTGCCTTTTCCCCCAGATACAACTCATTCTTTAAGGAGACAAGGCTGCTCGGTGTTACCTCCTGTTCTGAAAGCCATCCTTGACACTCCTCACCTGCACTGGAATGCGCCTGGCGATGTCAAGAATGAGCTCCACGTTTGCGTAGTTGTTGTTGTTTGGTCCTCCCGGGACTGGGACGTAGTGATCTGCCATTTTGATGTACTCTGCAAACACAAGGCAGGTCCCAATGAGATTGCAAATCTAATAAAGGGTACTTGGTCTAAAACTGCCTAAATTTAAATACTTCCTCTCCTACCAGAAAAATCCATTATTTGACAGACTGGTGCAGTGGACATAGGTTCAGCTTCTTGCATCCTTATGGGCACCCGGATCTGCACAAGGAGAAGGTCTGTGACCTTCTCCAGTCTGTACAACTCACCTGCATTTGCCTTCAGATCCTCAGGAGTCACCATGACAACAAATCTGATGGCCCGTTCATTTCGGAACATCTCGTAGGACCAGCGTCGGATGGATCTCATGCATTTCACTGCTGCAATGCCATTATTTGCTATCAGGACCTGGGTGTATTAGAAGCAGGGATGAAATAGAGACCAAATAGCAAACACACTAAACAACAAGGAAACCAGTTTTTTCTCTGCAGACTCCCTGTCTGGTCTTGGGGCCCTGTGGTTTTGTCAGGCAGCGTCAGTTCAGCGAGAACCTTTAATGGCCCATCAGTCAATTTAGAAATCAGCTCTTGCTCAGCCATGAAGATTTTAATGCCTTACACTTTGGATTAAAGAGCAGAAGGACACAGGAGAAGAGACATAACGAGGGGCTAAAACTTCCTGAAAGGGAGAGACCTCACTCATGAAATGATTATGTATTTTTACATATATTTCTTAGGGTTTATCCCAATCTACTTCTGTTCAATCTCTCTATAAATCCTTCTGCATCAGCACAAGTGCTGTAGCACACTCAAGGGTTTTTTTCCTGTCACACTAAGCTACAACAAGGGGATGTTTATTTATCACGTATAAAATAAAATGGAAACGCGAAGATTGCAGGCAGAAGTAAAACTTCCAAGCTCAGGAACGTTAATATTTTGATACCTGCAACATACAGCCTTATACAGAGAGAAGGCACAGCTCAAGAGAGGGGAACAAAATGCAACTTGCAAAGCCAGCAAGGTCAGCAACTTACCTTTTCAATAACTTTATTCCCTCCGAAGCGAGTAACAAATTCTGCTGGAGAAGCCACAGTGAAATCCCGCTGCACGTCAACTTTCTTCCTGTCCCGGCCTTGCTTCACAAGGTGCAAACCTGACATACTGGGCCTAAGGGAATTCGGGGGAGACAGAAAAAGGCAGCACAGATGTACACAAGCACAGGAGGATATGTGAACAGTTTGTAAGGTTCCCCATGACCGTGGTCCCCAAGCAGACGAGTGGAATCACTCCTTGCCTCCCTGGCCTGGTCCTCACAACTGGGTTTTTTATCCAGCTTTGTTCTCTCTCTGCAATAGCCAAGTTATCTGGAGGAAATTCTGGTTATGCTAATACATAAATAGGTTAAAAACTCGTTCAGTGTATGTTGCTGCCCAACCCAGACTGTGAATGCTCCACCACGCTGCTTTCAGTTCAGCTGGGGAAGCTGAAAAACGACAAGGCTTTGTGGCTTTGGTAAAACAAGCTACTGAGATCAGACTCCATAAGGAAATCCTGCTGGAGAACCACAGCAAACAAATCTCCGGGTGCAAATGAGAGACTCTGTCACGAGCTACTTAAAATTTCTTTTCCAAGACTATTCCACCATCCAGTCTTCAGTATCTTCCTCAAAAGTCCCGAGAGCTGGAGGATTAATTAACCACGTTACTTCTACTGCCCAACAAGATCACCTCTGTGCTCTGCCACCGTTCTCCTGCAGGGCAAAGGGACCCGTCGCTTCCCTTTCTTCCACTTCAGCTTCCACAGAAATACCAGTGGATAAAGCACCCTCTGCCTGTGCAGCAACCACAGGGCTTGATTGGCTAAAACTCAGAAAGCTGAGATGGTGAGAGGAAACCCCACAGAAAAGCAAAGCCCTGCTCTTGACCTGGACAAGCTGGAGAGGTGGCCCAGGTGAACCTCAGGAGGTTCAACAAGA
>VWZY01010533.1:181045-198748 GCA_013399075.1 Chloroceryle aenea
CCAGAGGTCCCTTCCAGCCCAGACAGTTCTCTGGTTCTATGATCCTCTTCACACAGTGCATCCACCACAGCCCAGCACAGCTGGGGAAACAACAAGGTACTTTTTCTGCTAAAAGCTTTATCTCCCAGGTCAGCCCCTGGTTTTCCCATCTTTCTTACTGTATTCAGTGGGGTTTTCTTTTGAGGTTCCTTTCCCATGAGCACACTGCAGTGCTGGCCCTGCCACCACGCAGGGTTACAGACCCTTGCTGGAGGAAGAGGAGAGGAGCATTGGGAAGGTCTTTTAGAAACTACTCAGTGGTTTGGAAAGACCCAGCAGCACCCTGAGCACGTTGTGGAGGGCAGCATCTGTCCCCAGGAGCCACACAGGCCCTGCAGGCTGCCCTTTGGCCATGGAAACCCACCAGGAACCTCTGGCCTCATCAGCTGCTGCCATTGAGCAACTCCACTAGGAAATGGGATGCAGCAGAAAGAGACTGGAATTGCTGGGGGAGGGCACGAAGGGAAAAACAACCCAAGGAGCAGCCAAGCCACGGACAGCATCTAACGGTCTCCTTTGACAAACACAGCCAGCCAGGCAGGCAGCCCCAGAGCTGTACCTCTGAGCTTCACTGCCCATGTGAGGTCTGGAGCATCCTGGACTGAGTTAGAGGTGCCTGGTGACAGCCTGAGAGGAAACAGAGGGATTGTCCCTTGTGTTCCCTCAGAACCATGTATGGCCTATGAAGATTTACCCTTCTGGAATGCAGATGGCTCCTTAACTCTTCCTCAGGTAACAGAAACACCACGAGCAAGTATTTTAACCAAACAAATCCTGCTGAAAGAAGCCCTGACCAAACTGTATCTGGCTTAAATCCAGATTCTTCTCTTACCCATCTTTCCTATGAACAACCACGGTGCCAGCACAGACTGTGCTGTGTGGGGCAGGACACGTTAACAAAAAGTATCTCGACCTCTATCATCCAGCACGACCTATTCAAAAAGGTACATGTCAAATCCTGGTGTAACCAACCAGGAACTGTACTGGAATGAGCTCTCTGGTACGGCCAGGTCAGCACCCAGATCTGACCACAGAGACTCGCTGATCTACCACACACGACGGAGCAGATCCTTCCCTTCCTCTCCACCTTCACACACACCATCCACTTTGGCTTTGGCATCCTGCTGTGGCACAGCCCTGAGGGCTTCCAGAACAGCAAGGTGGCTCATTTACAGCACTTGGAATTCAGACCCTGTGCTCTCCAATAACACGTCCATCCTTCCTCTCCCACACCCAGGATATTCCCATGACAAATGGCCATGCTGGTGGAGAACTTCAAGTCATCCTCTTGAAGTGAAAACCTGTTCCAAGCACAGTGAAAGAGACTTTGAAGCAATTCATGAAGCCAAGAGTGGGAGAAGTAAAGGTCAGAAGGGAAAAGAAGATCAACAGGGTGATTTCAAAGCATGCTAAAAACCCAAATGTCCATCTCCTGGTGATATTTGTGGACGTACAGACGGCTGTACTGGGTCAGACCAAAGCACACCCCATCTAGTAACCTGTCTCCAAGAAGCTGATAACCAGAGAAGAGCAAAAGAACAAGTTAAATGTGCAGAGGTTCCTCCCCTCTGCACTTTCCCTTCTTCCAGCAAACTGCACTTTCCAAGATAGGAATTGTCACTGAACTTAAAACCTGTCCCCATGAACAAGAGTTCACAAACTGCTCTGTGATAACCTCAGCCCAGGGCTTCAAGGACAGGAGCCAACAGGCAAGAAAAAGAAGGTGTAGTTAAGGTGGATTTTCTAGTAATTTTGTGTATTTAAAGAGGGTCAGAATCTAAAGCATGGCACAGAAGGAGCACAGTCCAACAAGTGAGACAGGTTTATTCACTGCAGGCTTATTGAGAACAGCACCCAAAAAAACAGGGGAAAAAAAAAGATAAAAATCTTGGGGTCAGAATCTGTGAACACGTACAAACATGAACTGTCCTGCCAAGCTGAAATTGCTCCACACATAAAGATACTGCTGCAGATAAAATGCCAACAAAACCAGAGGTTCACCACCCGGAATGATACACGTGCACTTGTTTATAGTTCAGTTCAATCTGCAACAATAACCATACCAAGAGCAGAACGCTTATTTACTGATAACCCCAGGCTGCACAGCGTAATCAAAACAGGAGAGAGCAGTTTCTTTTCTGCAGGGTAAGAGGAGGGAGAAGTCAGGCAGCAAGGAAGAAAGGACACCAAGCTCTAAACAAAACAGCATCGATGCTGAGCTAGGAACAGTCATCCCTATTAATCACTGGGTCCCAACTGCAGGATTTGTTATGCAGGAACTTTCCAAATGCTCATCTCTCCTCCTGCTCGATAGAGGTCAGAGGCTGTGCAGAACCACCAACTTTTTTAACACTGCCTCCCCACCTAAGATGCTTTCTGGCATCTTTCATCAAGCACAGGCACCTCACAGCAACCGGCGAGGCCGGGGAGGAGAAAATTCACATGGAAAACCATCGGTGGGCATTTCCAGCAGCGAGTGCCCACCTGCCTCAGTCCAAGCTGGCTGCTGCTAGGAGACAGAGCTGTAATTCTTACCTTTGCAGCATGTGATACCTCATTTCCTGACTCTGCTCTGCAGAATCCTCCATGCTGTCTCACTGAAGGAATTAACAGATTTCGGGCTTGCTTATGACTCGTCTAGTGTGGCTGCTGCCACTCTATTTTTTTTTTTTCCCCAACACTGCAGCTCAAAAGCCAGCAGCAGAAAGCTGCAAAGAGCCTCTTGCACTCGTAGGGTTCTCCTTCAAGCAGCAGCACTTCTCGGATTGCTTCAGTCTTTTAACCTTTGTCCCCTGCTTTCCACCACCCCTCTTTCTGTCACTCTTCCTGTGACGCAGCGTGCACAGAGAAGGGAGCAGAGCAGCTTCCCTCTTCTGCATTCAGAGGAAAGCAGCTGATCAGGAAAGAGAGAAAATGATCTACAGGTTACGTAACGGGGTTTAACACACGGCCCCGCTGCCGCAGCCCGCACGGCGCTCCCGCAGCCATGGCCAAGCCCACGCCACGCTCCCCGCACCGGGGGTCACCACGCGGCNATGCGAGACAACCGATCGCACTGGGCACCGGCCTGGAAGCTGGGAGACAATAAAGTCACTTAAGTTTTCTGTGCCTCTGTTTCTCCACCTGTACAATGGAGGTGTGATCGCTGCAAGAATAAATATCCTCAGCAGCTACAGCACTGCACAGCCCCATGAGATCACCGGAGAGAGGAAGAATGTTTACTCCATATCGAGCAGATGAAAAACCACAAAATTGCAAATTTTGGGGCAGGGAAAGATAAGCAAGAGCAACGACAGCAGCAATACAGTGGTGAACAAACCTGGACTGGAACTAGACACAGCAGCTGGATTACAATTTCCCAACATCTGGGTCTGTCCTGGCGTAGGGCCACGCAGCTTTTATTTGATGCCCGTGAATTCCAAGAGTCCGAGCAAAAGCCAGGCTGGCACCAGGAGGGGATGGCATGGAAACAGGAGCAAGTGCCCGGAGCAGAGCCGCCTTCCCAGGGTGGCACTGTGGAACCTGGAGCCCCAAAGGGCGAGGTGAGGGCACTAAGAATAGTACAGGTGATACGAGCAACAACGTGAGTGGTGACCAACAGCAAGCACCACGTGCCTGATAAAAGTGTGGGCAAACAACTCTGCGTGGCTCCAGTTTCCCCAAGCACTGTCAGCAGAAGGGTAAAGGGGACAGCGACACGCTGTGGCAGTGAAGGTGGCAGTCACAAATCTCTTCACCAGACAGCAGAGACAAGAGGCACCAGGGGCAGAACAGAGATGACCCAACCACTATCTACCTACCTAATAACTAATTACCTCGCTCAGCTCTCAGCCTTGGAAGAACTGCTCGAACTGCCCAGCCCAGCACACCAGAAACCTCCAGCTTAATTCATTTTAAAACAGAACCGTGTAAGAAAAAGCAACTTGACTTGAAATTTCCCAGCACTGGCTCCACCTCGAGAGGCCACCACCGCACCGCTTAAACAGGTGTGGCACAGACCCGCACCAGCTCCCTGCCTCCCACGGCCCTNCTGACCCAAACAAAAACACCCCACTACTATCTACCTACCTAATAACTAATTACCTCGCTCAGCTCTCAGCCTTGGAAGAACTGCTCGAACTGCCCAGCTAAGCACACCAGAAACCTCCAGCTTAATTCATTTTAAAACAGAACCGTGTAAGAAAAAGCAACTTGACTTGAAATTTCCCAGCACTGGCTCCACCTCGAGAGGCCACCACCGCACCGCTTAAACAGGTGTGGCACAGACCCGCACCAGCTCCCTGCCTCCCACGGCCCTGACCACAGGGCTCTGGCCATGGAAATCTGCTCTCATGGGCTCTCCAGGCTCCTGCTTCCCGTCACCTCTGCAGGGAGCTTCTCACAAAGCCACCAGCCCACCCGTTCCAAAAATGCCGTCGTAAGGGTAGAGAACTGTGAACCTGCAGACCCTGCCTGATAAAATCTGCGCCGCTTTTTTCTCTTCTGGTCATCACATTGCAAGACCAGCAAAACCCAACAGACATTTGGAGACCCTACTGGATATTTCATGTAGGAAATTGTATATTCCATCATTCTTAAACTAAAATATTCGCATGATCTACGGTTCCATGAGATTTCCTCAGCTTTTGATAACAATTCGAGATTAAAGTTTACCCAGGGCACAACTGACATTTAATTGTTCTGGTTTTGTGAAAACAGTCTCCCAAATTATTTCCCTGTGCTCCAAAAAAAAAACCCCACCCACAGCCCCCAATCCCAACAGTTTCTGACCATTGTAGCCGCAAGGACACAAATCCCACATGTGTACACAGCTCACTCTTAGAGCAGCTTCAGCATTGGTTAAAAACATCCATCGTGCCTTCTACTGCTGAATACACTGCTGGGAAACCAACGGACACCATCGGCTGCAACACCCCTGCCCAGCCGTGCACCCAGGGCCGTGTGGCTCCAACACAACCCCGAGCACCCAACACGCACCCTCTCACAAAGCTCCTTTCCTAAACACACTCAGCACCCAAACGGCAAACGCCGCGGGAGACCATCCCCCTCTTCAGAGCCTGGGCCTGCTGCCAGACAAAAGGAAAGCCTGCGTGGCTCTCTCCTCTTCTAGCCTCCAAGGGGAAAAAAATAAAAAGCATTGAGGACAGACACGTACCTGACGCACATCGCAGCCAGGAGCCCGCATTGATCCCAGCACTGTGACATGCCCAGCGCTATCGGTGACGTAGCCGCTTATTCCACAGGCAGTGCTGCATTAGCTGGCGTGTTTGAAAGGCAGCCCTGAGCAGCCTGCAGCACATGCACACACGCACGGCCCCCGAGGAACGATTGAGTAAGGTTTTTTTTTCCTTTCCCCTCTGGATTAGGCCTGTAAAGGGTGTGGAGAGGGGGCAGCTCTCCTCATCACTTTGGGCTGTAGGTTGGGGAAATAGGTAAGCGCTGATGGGAACGTGAATCTGATCTGGGTGGTAAAGCTTGAGCCTGTTGAAGCAGCTGTAAGATCTGCTCTGGTTTTAGATCTGCTCCAGCTTTAGATCTGCTCCGGTTTCGGATCTGCTCCGGTTTCGGATCTGCTCCAGTTTCGGATCTGCTCCAGTTTCGGATCTGCCCTCTTCCACAAAAAAACAGAGAAAGAGCAGGGGGTGTGTGGTCCAGCCAGCAGCACGGAGCTCTGCAGCTGGAGTACAGGGTTCCCCATGTCTCGGGTGATAGGCACTGGGAGGCAGCAAGCGGGATTTATTCAAAGACAGTTTTTGCCTGGGATTTTAAAGAGACAGAACAGTTGGCTGGAGTGCAGACACTGCCGGCAATCGGCGCTGCGACCCAGAAATCAATCAGTCAGTAAATAACGAAACTCGGCTGGGCTCTGACAAAGGGCTGAGCTGAAGGAGTTCAGGAAATTAAATCAAGGATGCAGCACTAAAGAGAAAATAAAAACCAAACCAACAAAACCAGCTCCCTTCCTACTCCCCTGCTAAGTGGCTCCATTTCCACGCTAAGGCAGATTTTGAGGCAGATCCTTTGCCTAAAGCAGTAACTTTGGTTCCAAAACTACAGAGCCCAAGCTGCTCGATTCCTCTCAAATAACCAAGTACCAGCTGCTGCCACGGGTGTGGATTTTAAGTCCTGAGACACTTGTTGGATATTTTCTTCTCCTAAACCACGTCTCTGGCTTTTTATCTGCCGCACAGATGCACGCACCGGGTCACTGCTGCTCCTCACAAGTTCCAAAGCAACACCACAGCTCTTGCTATGGGAGAGAACGTGATGATTTAAAGCTCACTGAGCTCCTCTGGGTCTCACACCCTTATGTACTACGATCAAAACCACTTCACTCCCGGGGCTCTTTGACATATCCCATTCCCTCTGTTCCTTCCCAGGTATTCTGCACACAACTTCAGGGTTCTCATGCTCAACAAGCCTCTAGCCTCCCCTGCACTCCAGGCCCCTTCCTCCTCCTTCAAGTGCATCTTTCAGAACCCATTTCTTCACCACGTCCTGCCTGCTTAGACCCATGGCACCAAATTGTCACGCCTCAAAAACACCCGGTAAATCCAAATGTCAAGCCAAATAAACAGCCAAATTTCAACTGATTGATATCTGAACTCCAGTTCCTAAGCCCACAAAGCATCTTTATTTTTACATTCTTATGAAGTACAAAATTCTACAGATCTGACCTGCACAAAGGGCAGAAGGGTGGGGTTTTTCTAACCACCAGAGTTAGTGAGGTAGGTGGAGGAGTTTTGCATGAAGCTCATCCCTGAAAGGGTTGTTGCCTGGTGGAAGAGAATCCTGTGCAGAAAGCACAGTGCAGCCCATTCCACCTCCCAGACTTCCAGAGTTCTGATACGGAGTCGAGAGATCTCGGTTATTCTCCAGCCTGCAGATTCTTTGCTTTCCCTGCCCTAAAATAGGTTTGATGACACTTTTTTTTCCCAGCTTGGTTGCAAGCCTACGTTCATTGACAGCTTCTCCTGCAGCCACTGAAGATTGAAGGGGATTCTGCAACAGCACTCGTCTCCGAACGCTCTGCTGCCCTGGGTGATGAGAGCAGGCAGTGGGCAAACCCCAGGAGGGGCCCTGAAGCATCCTGGTCGGGACCAAGTATAGTTTGGAATCTCTTCAATTAGAAACAGAAGATAGATAAGCAGGTAGGAGATGCTGTCACACTGTGGTACCTCAGCCCAGCTAATCCTTGCAAAATCTTCCTGCACGTTACTGAATTTAGAGATGTTTCCGTGGGGTCAAGGGGAGTAAAACAGGTTACACCAAAATAAGAAGAAAGTTACTTTTGAGAGGTTTGCAGATGAAAAAAAGTCCTTTAAATTGCATTTCTTCGCTAAACAGAGTAGCTTGCAGAGAAGAAAACTGTTGTCATTCAGAGGGGACCAGCAGGACCAGAAACAGATGGGAATCCGCAACAACACCCCACAGGCTTCTGCTTTTTCAACAGATAGAGGAGGAAATTCAGATCTTCGCTCTGGGCTGATGAAGCTCAAGATACAAATCCCAAATCACTCGCCGGCAGTGGCTGTAACCAAAGGGAACAAAGTGCCCTGTTTTGGCAGGAGCTCCTCGAAGAAGCGCAGCTCTGTGTCAATAACTCCCAGACGCGCGGCGGCATCGCTCTCCCCATCTGCTGAGCCAACAGCAATCGATCACAGGCAGAGGGAAAGGGCTCACCCAGCAGCTCGCTGCTCCAGTTTCATTAACGGCCTCCCGGGCCGTGAGGTGCAAACCCACGCAAGCAGCCCTCCACACAAACCTCTCCATGGCAACTGGGAGCACAGGCAGCAGAGCAAGAGCAGGAGCCTTCGGCTCCGGCAGCGGCCCCGCGGCCAGGACTCTTCAGAGAGCTTGGGATGGGAGGAAACTGGTGCAGCAAAGGAGAAATCCTGTGGGAGGCAGCTGGACCAGACTCGGATGGGGCAGCGAAAGCATCAGCCTTGCAGACACTAATGCAGGCTGGGACAGCTGCCCACACTTTTGGGCATAAAATTCCAGTGGCACTTAGAGTTTTACCAGATCAATGCTCTACAGCATGATCTCCTAACCACAGAACGCTGGACTGGGAAAGGATTTTTTAAATTCAGAACAAGCTCAAAAGGATCTTTTATTACTTTTGGTACTCTGTGCAATCACGCTCTGGCTGGTTCCTACACAGGCACCCTGTCCCAGTGCCAGGCTGGCTGTACTCAGCACGCTACCATCCAGGCTAAAATTGAGGCATTCTTCCAAAATTACTTCAATAGACGATTAGTTCTTCGTAAGCATCTCAATAATTTATTGAGATTATTTACTGGGAAGTCCAAATAGTGTTAGGTGCTAAGAGCTGAAGTCTCTGTGGGCTTTGTATCGGGCATAACAGCTGAACTACTTCCAAAAATTTGGCTTTCAGTTGCTGTAAGTGGATCGTCAGGTGACTCTACACCCATTTCATTGCTTATGAAACCAGAGCCCTGACGTATAAATACCAGAAGACATTCAGGATTTATTCTATTTTAAACAAGAATTTGATACAAGATACTGTCTTTGAAGCTCGGAAATAAATTTAGCAATAGTCAAGAACAATTTACTCAACAACATAAACAGACCCAAAGTACTTTCCAAGTGGCATTTATAGGGAAGTGAATCCACCACTAAAACTTCCAGAAGGAGCACAGCAACCCCCTGACAGCTCACCAGGCTGTGAGCAAAAGCTGTACCCCACCAGGGCTACAGCCTTCGGGTGGAAGTGCTGATGGAAGTTTCTGAACTCAAAACCAACACAGCTACACCCGAAAGCAAAAGGAATAAGGAAAAGCAGCATGCTGGGGTTTACTATCTAAAGGTGCAAAACACAAAAGTCAATATTGTTGCAGTAAATTGCACACATGGAGAGTCTTTGCTCCAGGGACGCTTGCTTTCAATGCCAGACAGAGAGAGGACAGCATTTAGATGACTTTTATCACTGATACTCTTTAAATAAAGTACAACTACAAGCAAGAAAAGATTCAGAGCATCTTATTCCGCGCGGTTACTCTCCCGACACACGCTTTCTGCTCAGCCCTGATGTTCCACACACCAATTTAAAGTTCATTATCAGAACATGGCTTTCTCAATCCCGTCTAGTGGCAGCCAACTGGCACAGTCAAAGGTCTTCATAGACCTCCAGAGGTATGGAAGCCTGTATTGTACAGCCTGTCCCAGCAGGACTGGCTTTAGCAACAGCATAAACACTTGACAAGGTCAGCACGGCGATAGATGGAGCAGCACAGCGCACGCGCGCTCCGCGTGCTCCAATGGAGAAGCCTGAGTTGGTGGAGCACAGACTGCCCGTAGCTGGGTCAGGATCTATCGATCCAACACCACGTCCCCATCAGGTGATGAGGCTCTCAGCAATGATTTCCAGCTCAGACCAGTCTTGGGTACTCAACAGATGCCTGATGGTCTCCTGATGCTTCAGGAACTGGCAACGGGAAGACGAGAGAAGTAGCAAGAAAGCAGCAGCAGTGCCTGTGACTACAGGTACACTCACAAACCCTTCTGCAGCTGACTCACGTCTGGATTTCAGACAGAAGAGTTCTCGTAGAAGGACATCCCTGCAGCAAAGCCCCTCAGCTAAACACACGCCATCTCTATCTCTATCCGACTAAAATTTCCTGTGGGAAACCAACCAGCAAGTGGAAATCTTTTTGACAACTTCTTCAGAAAGTTCTGCTCCCTTGGACCTGCACCTTGTTTGGCTCTCTAGTTAAACCCTCCAGAGCTGCCCGTTAATTTCTCTTTGTCCCTTCAGAAAGGGGACACACGTGCCTCTGTGATTGCCAAAAGGAAGCTGGAAGCAAGAATACCTGTGTTCCATGAACTCACTGGTACAGAGTGACTCCAGGCAAGCTGTTGAACCCGTCTTTGTCTCAGTTTCTCCATCTGTAAACATTATTTGGAAATCTTTTGATGAAAGGGACTACCATCCTGGAAAGCTCTTCCAATCCATCTTACTTTATCTTAGAAAAACAGCCTACGACGCCGTAACATTTTTTATTTGAATTGGCATTTCTCTCCAGTTTAACTGAAAGCTGAGTACCCTCGGAGGAGCGTGCCAAAGTAAGCAGGTTACAACAGAGGTGCTCAAGGTTGCACACCTATTGCATTACAGCGCTCTGATGCCAGGCAGTGTCCTAGAAGATGCTTGATTTTTTTGCTCCCTATTGTCTATTTCCACGCCGATGGTTAAGCGTTCATCCAGTTTCTTCTGTTCTTAAAATATTTATAGTTACAGGGCTAGATCTTCTGCTTCAGAACGACCTTTTATGCTGTCAGATGATTACAACTGGCAGTCTCTGGAAAGGTGAGCCCCTTTAGATTTGTGTTACCATTTCCTGGTGCCAGCTGGCTAAAGGTGCCCGTCGGTGGGGCCACCGTAACGACGCTGCCAAGTACGGACCCCAGTCTGCCCCAGCCCCAAGAGTCTGCTGCTTTTTGGTTGCAGAGGCTGTCTCCCTAAAGTGAGGAGGGAACTGCCCACAAAGGGACAGATTAAAACTCCTTAATCTGCACAAGTGAAGAAACCAGCAATACAGAAGAACAAGCTGGAAGGATTAGACGCTCATGGAAACATCTGCTACTGATCAGCAGAAGCCAAAAGCCGTTTTGAAACCAATCATTTCTTCCAGAGCAACAGAGCAAGGGTAGTGAGGACTGGTTTGGTAACAGTACAGTGGGATTCATCCTGTCCTGCGTGTTCCTGGAATGGGATGACACCTTGAAAAAAGGCAGGCAGAGAGCAGCTCAAGAAGCAGCTCTTCTGGATTCAGTTTCACTGCTGAGAGGATCCACTGGGAGAACCTGAGGCTGAAAGGCACCAGCACAACCAACCACAAATCTACTTGTAAGGAACTAGTGGACAAAAAGGTAGCAAGTTCCACCCAGCTGGAAGATGTCAAGGACAGATCTTTCCTAAACAAAAATGCATTTCCTTCCTTACCTGCTAGAAAGGTGTGGGGACAGGGGACTGTCAATTGCTGCTGTAAACCTGGATGTTCCAAAGACTTTGTACTGTCCAAAATTACATTGTCATAAACAGAACAAAGCAGACATGAAACGACTGCAGGGCAGCCAGAAATTCAGAGCATGGTGAGCAACTCTTCTGGTAAACTGGAAGGATGGAAGAAGCAGGGCTTTGGTAAAGATCCATCCTGCCACCAACACTGCTTAATATTTTCTTTTCAAGTGAATCAGTTACAAGGTTCCCATCAACCTGGGAATGACTGAAGATGCTCTGGAATCACAAATCTATTTTTAAAGGAATTTAACAAGGTGGCAAAGTAACCTGAAATGAGCTGCCACAATTCAGCGGTGACAAGTGCAAAGGTCACCCCAAGTGACAGGTAACTTCATCACTGCTCAGTGTGGTGATTGCTGATGTACCCTCCTCCCCGTGCACAACACCTCCCCACTCCCCCCAGCACTGACAAGGCCTTAGGTACAGGTCTGGGTGCCAGATCTCCTGGAATACGTGAAGCAAATGAAGGGGACGTGGAAGAGTGAAGCAAGACAGATCAGACACCAAGAAACCGTGATCCATACACAAGGAAAAGCACAAGCTGCCTGCCCTGCAACAGAAAATCCAGCGGGTGCAGCCCGCTAGTGGCACGCAAATCAACCCCACCGTGAAGGGAAAGGGGTTTTCACAAGCAAATGTTAACAACAGGGTCTCAAAAGACCAACTGCACAGCAGCTGAGCCACGAGGATCAGGAGCAGGAGGGAAGCAGCCCTTCACCCAGCCCTGAGGCCAGCACCCTCACTAGTTCTTGGCTTGTCACCACTTTGCAAGGTATCAAACTTTTCTTGAGCGGCTGACAAAATTTTCTCTATCCAACTCAAACAACTTTGCAAGCGACGTGGAGTCGCTGATCTTACCCGGGGTCCTGCCAGTTCTAGGGTGAGATATAAAGCAGCAAATCCCATACAAAGACAAAAATAACCAAATAATGTCCTTGTTCCCACCTGAGGCACATACACAAGTGAAACCTTCAAGGTCTCAGTCAACACATCTCAGTTTTCTGAAAGCTGGGACCAGACACAGGCAGTGTAAGCAAGCCCACCAACACTCAACAGCTGAGATGTCTGGAAGGTGCTTATGGAATTCAGGCACAGGTACTTCACCAAAACCAGTGGCAGACAAGAGGGTTTGACACAGAGAAACATACAACAGGTCATCTTGAAACAGAATGCCAGAAGATGTCTTGGCACAACAAAAACATTGAGGCCAAACTGGATATAAAGTCGAATCTTTGGGTTATCTTTGGAATGGATGGGCTGCAAAGACTGCAGGCTGAAGCCAAGTACCACTTGATCCCTACCTCATGTGGCTCGCCGGGCCATCCTGAGCGTTAGAAAGTCCTAAATCTGAAAGGGAGTCCGAGCAGACGGATGCAGGCGACAAAGACCTCTCCTTCTCCTCCAGCAGATCCAGTTTCACCAAGGAGCTTGTCTCATCTTCTGAGTTATCCTCTGACACAGAGCCGATAATAAAGCGAGAGTGAGGGTTCATCTCCAGGGGTTTAGCAGGTTGGGAAGACTCTTCCATGGCTCCTACAAATTGGGCTCTCAGCACTGTAAGGGGTGAAAGAAAGATAAAAAAAAAGCCCAAACCTGAGGTTAATAGCTGCTATTGAAGGAGCGAGGAGAGGACAAAGCAAAGTTCACTTGTGATAGGAAATGCAATGGTAAAACACAACAGCTGAGCCCAGAGAGGAGTCCAGGATCTGGAATAGTTACTTGTACTACAATGATTGACTCTTCTGTTTGCACAAGGTCTGATCAGTTCCAGAACCTTAATGGCATAAAAAGTTTCCGTGGAGGTGAAGGGAGCAATTTTGGAGTTTTCCTTACAAGCAGATTCACAGATTCACAGATTCTGCAACTTTTTCAGGATTAACTGAACATCTTCTAACAACCAACTCTCGAAAGAGTTCTCTCTACACAAACAGGCTTAGCCCAAGCAGTTTAAACTCTTCCGTGTGCTGTTGTGCCATCTGCTTTATCCTTAACCTGAAAAGATCAAGCTTTAGGAAGAATTCAACTTTCAAAGCTCGCTCAAGTCTGGGGCTACGTCTCCACCAGGATGACTTTAACAAATCTAACAACTCCCACTGTTGATGTGCAAGGTCTCACTCCATTCACACCCACCTCTTCCCTTCTCTGCCCCAACTGCCGAGTGCTCACCCCGCCTGCTCCCCACCAGCACTGGTGCTTTCCACCCTCTGCTCCCACCCCACAAATCCATCAGAATCGTAACCGACAAAACAAGATGATTTCCTACAAGGTCAGCAAGTGGAATCAGCAGCAGGAGGGGATGGGAAGATACTGGTAAGGAATGATGGGGACAGAAGCAAAACCTCCCTCTTTTTGACAGCAGGGAAGTGTCAGGTCAGGCTGGCCATGTCCTGTAACTTCACCCTGACTTTGCCTTCTCGGTCCCAGAAATCCCTGTCAATCAGGGGACAGCATCTACTTTATGGTAATACATCAAAACTTAGTGTCATGAGTGATCTGAGGAGAACATGAAAGATCAGGTCTCCATTTTCCATTTAAAAAAATCATTTTACATACAGAGAGCAGAACCTCAGTATGGGGAACTCTGAGCATCAAAAATCCAGTGTTGTTCCAAGAGGGAATGAATGCACTTCCTTCACAATTAAAAAAATAACACTAATTACAACTGAGAAAGAGCATGGCAGGCAGAGGAAACAAAGGAGCACCTCACAGCACAAAGACAGATGGGATGGGGAATGAGCATTTGATATGCTCAGCTCTGCCTGGCTCTGATGCACTTGTAGGATAACTCCAGGGAGCTGGAAATCACACCAGCGGACACTCAGGAGAGCACTCACCTCTGGTTATTCTTGCAATCTGAGCAGTTAGCCACTTCCAAAACGAACTGCAAAAGAAAAGAATTAACATGTCATTATTATTATCATTATTATCATGGTGATGATGAATACTCCCTGTGTGTTTCCCCAGCTATAGAAATCTTTGAGCACAAAACTGTTGGGAAAAACTCCCAGGTACAAAACAGCCTCGATCGCTTGATGGGGGTCACAGAGCAACCTGAGATGTCCAAGTGGCACCTCCTGCCACCCACTGTGCAGCGTGGCAGCACACCCCTGGGCATCCCACATAGAGCTGAGCTTCCCAAAGAAACCACACTTGTGCCAGGGCTATCTACTGATGTCTAGTTGCTTTTCCCCCATCTGCTTCTGAAGCTGCTGGCTGACTTCAGCAGAACTTGATGGTCAGGAGTAAATCCCAACGGTAACTGGAAATCACGTGGAAAACTGGTGGCTAGAAGACACAGGTGTTGAACCATCTTTTTACTTGAAAAAAATCCAAGAGTTTACCTGCAAACCCAGCTGTGACACAGCAACAAGGGCAAGACGGGGCCATTTTTCTCAGGGGCCCATTCTCCCAACACTCCTTCGCCCTGCAGAAAGGGCTGCTCTGACAGATACCCCTAACTCTCACACCACGCTGACACCCCACACGGGTGGGAAAACCTCATCCACCCTGCTCATGACAGCCACGTGCTGCCAAGGGATGCAGCATAAGGGGGCTGAGGTGAAGGTGACAGCTTTCAGACGATGCACAAGCAAAACTGGACTGTCTTCCAACACAAAGAGGACTCGACTGCAGTTTTAACTCGAGCACAGACAAGGAATTTACGGACAGTGCAAGACCTGGCTCCTTCTTTTCATCAGTAACTGAGAATTAAAAACCGATCCAACTGGCTCCTGCACTTTTACCATGATTGTACTGGACTGAATTATTCAGATCAAACCCTGTGTTGACATCGCTACTCCCACAAACTCTGGTTTCACTGGGGCCACGGGCAGTTCATTTCAGAGAGAGACATACTTAACCATTTTAGGACTGAAAAGCCACAAACATCTGTCTCAGCAGGTATTAAAAGGGTGGATCAATCTGCCCTTTTTGAGGGTAGAGATGGAGAAGAAGGGGAAGGGCAACTGCAAAGGCCGCGTACCTGTGTGGAAACAAAGCCACGTGGGAAGATTTCTTTAACTGAGGTTCTTGGGCAGGACTTAGAACTCAGACAGCACACGGCTTAATCATGTCTTGTTTGCACATATAAACATGAAGACAATATTTATTGTGTGTATTTATCCTGGCGTCAGATCACTCCTAGAGAACTTCAACCAGACGGATTTACTGTTGGCACACTTATCAGCGCCAAAGAATCTGGGAAACAGCCAAACTGACTTCAACCCTTTCTTAACGAAGAAAAACTCTGCCCAAATTCAAGAATTTATATGTAAATAACCAAGTTTCAAAAGCTTTGTTTGTTTGGCTGGGTTTTTTTTTTGCTAAGCAGAGAAGGAAAGGGAGGAACAGGCAGTGAAGCGTCCACTCAAACACTCCATGAGAAAGCATCAAACCAAAGCCAGGGCTCCTGATCCCCAATGCCACGCTCCAACAACTTGACTCACATGCCTTGTTTGCACAGCTCGGTTCAAAGGCAGTTAGCTCTCCTGGTAGCCCCATTCAAGTCCATTTACCAGGGCACTTCTGAGCCCTTGTAGCCCAGTCCCAAAGCCAGGAGCTCTGCTCAGGTTTTGCAGTCAGCTGGTAACTCAACATTGCAAGGAACTGGACATAAGCTCAGTTTGTTTTTCATCTTTAAATTCATTTCAGCACTGGTCTGGTACCAAATAACACACAGACTTTCTCAGAGACCTCCTCCCAGAAGCTTTTTGCTTTCAAGTCTCCCCGTGCTGTATTCACTCTGGTTTCTGACCCAGCACCCAGCCAACCACCAAAGCAACATCCGTGCACCATGAACTTCAGCAGATGTACTGTTTATTTTAACAACATTGAACTGGACCCTAAAAACCACCGTTGCCTGGCTCCTCTACTCTACACAGCCCCTACACTTATCTTTGCAGGTGTCAAGAGCCTGACAAATGCACCAACTTGCTCAGAGGGAGAACTTGTTGCTAAAAACCCCTGTAATTTAAAATACAGATTGCCAATTCGATCCTGCAAAGAAATAGGAACAGCTAACATCACATAATCGGTGACACAAATTTGTTTAATGCCAGGGGAATCTGGACAGAATTGAGCCAAGCTCTTCCCCTGAAGGAATCAGCTCCCATCCGAGGTCTGAAGAGACACAGCACCCCCCAAACTCTCCAGCTCTGCAGGTATCAGGGTATTTAAATCCTGTTCACGCTACAAGCAACGAAAACTCTGCAATCCCAATTCAAACAGCGATGTACCTGGTTTTGCCTGAGGTGAAACAAAACCCAAGTCACTTCTCCACAGCTCTGCTACTGTCATTAGTAACTTTGGCTTGACAGTGAAAGCATCAGACACGTGAAACCATCAGACTTGAGGAGTTTTTGTAAGAGCTTCCCTTTCCGATGGTTGTTGCTATTGTAAAACACACCTAATGTCAGCTGGAAATGGAGTTTCTAGGGGTTTTCCAACCGCCCCGCTCTGCAGATAATTAGACTGCTGAAGACAACGTGATTATTCCAGTGGAAATGAGTTGTGGGTTCCTGTGAAGGCTCCGAGTGGCATCTCGTCAGTATCTGTAAGTCCTATCACAGGGAAAATAACCAAGCTGGCTTTGTGTAAAGTTCTCCTGCTTGAAGCCCAGGGATCTGTGGTGTTGATAATCAACACAAATAACTAGAGATCAGTTAAATAGAAGTGTATTGTCACTACCCTAACTGAATGAATACAAGTAGGCAGAAGACAAGAACAAAAAAGATAACACTTTAGTAAAACTAACCAGTACCCGTGCAAGAAGTTGACTACTTAATCACTTTTACCAAACACAACAAGATCAGCAGCGTGCTCACCTATACCAGGACTGCCAGCCAGTGTCCAGCTCAGGAGAGGGCAAAGAGAAGATTTTGGAACCAGGTCGGGTGGCTCAGCAGCAACCCACAGACCCGCGGAGCTCCCGGAGTTCTGATGGAGCAGCCACCGCTGCGCTTTAAGACTCGCTCGCTCTCCCACCTTCTCCAGCCCGCATCTCTGCGCAACCGGTGGGCCAGGATTCAAGCGGCTCCGCCTGAGCCAGGCCTCCTGGTTAATAATTGGGCACTGCCTCACCTCCTACCCAAAAATGTTCTCGGCGAATGGCAAACACCCCGCGAAGCTCTTTTGCTGCTGATTACTGGAAAGGGCTTCACGAGCCGCCCGGCCGCGGGGCGGAAGGTGCAGTGGGTTTCCAGATTTGCTGTTACCAGCATCAGATGGGGAACAGAACGTGGACTGCACGCTGCCTAGGTCTCCTCAGGGGCGAGATGTATGTGGCATTTCCAGAGACAACACGAAGACAGAGCAAGAGACTACGCTTACAGCTCTCCTAGTTCACTAAACCACTCACAACCGTGCCTAAATCCCACTGGCTTTGAGAGAATTGGGCATTACTTAAAGAGTTTGCTGATTGGAACAGTCTATCATTTTACTTCTGATTTTTTTTTTTTAATGTGGGGCATTTCGCTACAAAACTTCCTGGGGAAGATTTAAGAGACATCAGGAAAGGAGAGGGGAGGATAATAAATCCTCTCGTTCTGCAGATCTACGATTGCAACTCTAAGCACCACGAGCACTTTCCAGAAGATGTTCCCAGGGCTCCTTTTAGCCCCTCT
>VWZY01010533.1:206447-227748 GCA_013399075.1 Chloroceryle aenea
CGGGAGCTGCAGGGCTTTGCGATTCCCAGCGGGAAGTGGGTGCCCAGAGGTGGCTGTTTGGGGTCACTTTTGGCCACAGGGCCAACACTTGTGTGCCCAACTGTTCCCAGCTGTGCTCGGCGCATCCATTGCCACGGAAAGCCCCGGTTCGGCACCGGCCGATATCCCCACCCCTTCTCAGCTCCTCTCACGCTCTGTCTCATTGCACCGCATCCGCAGACGGACTCTCGGCCACGTCAGGTGGTTACAAAGACAGCTGACAGAACTCATGCTTTGTGCTTTTGTGTTCAGGAGGCTCTCGGAGGATTTCACCTGCGAGAGAGACGTCTGCAGGGAGAGAATACCCTGGTCAGGCAAGGCTTACGCTACGGACTTGTAGGCAACACAAGTTGTACTCGTTGGAGCAAGAACACCACCCAGGGAGAGCAATGGAGCGCTTGGCCTCCTTCAGTAGTAAGTACCACCAGATGACATTGGGAAAGTGTTTGCCGTTGTTTAAAGATATTAGTGGACGTTTGGGGGAGGTGGGGGACAAAAAACCAGCACTGTTTGGTTCACAGGGCCACTTCTTTATTGAGATTCTCAAGAGCATGAGTACGTGAATGATTTGGTGGGAATTCAGGTCTTTTTTTTCTACCTGCTTTTTGTAGCTTGGCTCACTCAAATCCATCTTCTTGGAAAAATGTGGCTTATAACTTGACAGTCTACTCATGTTGACTACTTTGCAAGGAACAAAATAAGTAAAACTCTCAGGGCAGCGTTTCATTCCTCAGTCAGCAATCCAAAGTGCCAGCATCTCGCTTACTTTCAACTTTTTAAGGAACTTAATATATATTTGGAGAAGCTGCAGTAGGAAAGAGGTTATATACCAGCTGAATTCACTGACAATTACTGTCCACGAGTGAGTTGAGGTAGTTGTGAAACCAGTGCTTTGTTTGTGTTGCATGAGGTTTACTTTTGGCTTCGCAGATGACCCTTTCGATAAGCCTCCGTGCCGAGGCTGCTCTTCGTACCTCACGGAGCCCTACGTTAAGTGTGCTGAGTGTGGGCCTCCTCCCTTCCTCCTGTGCTTGCAGGTGAGTGCAAGGATAAAAGCAAAGGCATTAATTTCTTTGAGAAAGTCATCCACAGCCCGCCCGGTGCCAGTCGGCTCCAGAAACACATGAATAACTGGTCTCTGTAAACTTGTATCAACACAGTTATTTGCTCAGGGACAGGGAAATGACAAAGAAAATGTTGGAGGCTGAAGAAGACCTTTGTGAGGGCAGCCAAAGCCACCCAAAGCCATGCGGGCAGCCCGACTGCGTACCGGAGCGTGCCGCTGCATGCCTGGAGAGGTATCGCTTCTGTCACGATGGCAGAGGAAAGAAAAGCCATCCAGAAACACCCTCTCCCTGTCACCACACGCTGGTTTTTCCCTCCCAAACAGAAAAGAAAATTTGAGGAAGGCTGAAAATATCAACAGTAATTGTTTGTGACCAGATACAGTTCTTTCAAAGTTATTTGTGTGGTCTGATAACCACAGAATGCACTGCTGGGTTTAATTATTAAATAACTGAGTTTGCATTATTTATGAGCAACAAATGGCAGTAAACTCTAAAACTGAAAAAGGAGCTGAGCCCTGCGCTCAGATACGTACAAAATACACCCAAGAAACAAAGGATGAGTTGGTGTATTTTTGTTTCATTTACCTGTACTTCAAAAAAAAAAACCCAAACAGAAATGTTAACTTGAAAATAGCTGCAACCCCTGCTGGTGCTTTTTAAGCAGAAAACCAAGATGAAAGGGGAACTGCATTTTCAATACTTGAGAAATGCTCTGTGCTCTCTTCCTGGGATGATCCACTTCAAAACAGACACCAGGCTTCTTACACCTGCCACACTTTGCCACAAATGCTTCACAGAAAAAGGTGTTGGCTCACGGGAGCGATGTCTTGGTACAAAAGACACATAAGATACAAAGACAGATTTAACACAATTTTAAGGTGGATTTTTCTACCATTTTATTTTTCTACAATGAAATCAGAAAGAAAAATATTCTCTTTTTCAGCAGATCAGGTGGTCAGCTCTGGGTAGAGGATAAAAGGAAAAAAGGCAGTGACTAACACAGTGGTAATCTTTTGCTCCACAGTGTTTCACACGAGGATTTGAATACAAGAAGCATCAAAGTGATCATACCTACGAGATCATGGTAAATATTCCTTTCAGATAACACCTACTCAATCTGGAGCTTTCCTAGCTCCCAGCAGTTAGACCCTTGCTTAGTAATATTGCACTGAAAGGTTAAGTGATACAATTCTTTGATTCAGAGGTTTAGAACTATTAAAAAAAAGAAACAAACTGAAGAAGTCTTCCTTAGAGCAAAGAAATACATATCCACCTGGAACAGAAGGGAATAGTGGATACCTTTCAAGCTACTCTTTATTGTGCTTAGATAGCATCTCACCAGGCTTCCAGCTTCTGTTCCTCTCATCTGTTTTCTTCCCCCAAATTAATAATTTTTAAAGTCTTCAGTAATTTTTAGTGTTTCGTAGCATAACGCTGTTGAATTCCAGCTGGTAGATGCACCACACGAGAGCATGCTCAGAAGAGCTGTAGCAACAAACTGTTAACTGTTGTTAATGACCCACTGGCCTAAATAATTCAACAATTTTATTTGATCAGGTTTCTTGGGATACAGTAAAAGATTAAAACTACCAGTATGCCATGCTGTGTTGCCCTGTCGTTCAGAGCTCCTTGCTCTTTGAGTGGTGGATTATACCAGTGGATCCCAGCAGTCTGATGTGCTTTTTTTATTCTCCAGACTTCTGATTTCCCCGTTCTGGATCCTAATTGGACAGCTCAAGAGGAAATGGCTCTCCTGGAAGCTGTAATGGACTGTGGATTTGGGAACTGGTGAGAATTCAGTGGTTCAGCCAGCTTCAGTGAACGATGGGAGGGTTTTCCTTTCGTCTCACTGGATCTTGCTGTTGGAAACATCACTGCACACTGCATGTTACATGACTTACTGTGGGTGAGACACTAATTTAGCAGCTGAAGTGGAAGACTGGGGTAGCAGATTCTGTTTTCAGTTTCAGGTTTGCTTTCAGATATACAAGGAAATTGTTAAAGGCTTCTTGTGAGATGCAGGGCACCTCCCGACAAGTACAAGATGCCCTCAGTTCACATTCAAGTCAGTAGCTTTTGAAAGAGCTCAACTGTTGGACAGAATTTTCCGTGCCTCAGTTTACTCCTGTGTAAAAAGCTACAGAATTTCTTTTCTTGTGTGTGGTTTCAGTTTGCTTACAGTTGTCTAGCCAGGTATTCTTATTTTTTGGAGGTTTTCTGCTTCTCTGCCCTACAGAGCACTGGGAAAAACAGCATTTTTACACTGTTCTGTTGCTGCAGCATTTTTATGCTTTTGTAAGTAAAAGAGATCTGTAGGCATGAGTTACCTCTCTTGTCCTCCATGAAAAAAGAGCTGTATTAAAAGCAGAGAACTCAGGCTCCCCTGGAACAGAACTGCGAGTTCTTACGTGCACATTGCTGTCATAATTAAGACTGAAAACTGGTTGCAGTTGTGTTCTGCAAGTGTGCTGCCTGGTACACTTTGTCCTACTTAGCAATGCAAGTAATCTTAACTTTTTCCTTAAACACTTGGCTTTTTTCAGCCTTTATCAAATCAAGGAAAAAGTGACTTTTCTTCCTGGAATCCCTTGCATCCAGTTTTTTTGTTTAAGAGAAAGGAAAATGATTGCTGCTGGTGGATTAAATTTATTTTTAAGTCCTAAACTTCCACAGCTGTTTTATGAAGACAAAATACTTCACGTTTCTAGTCAACCCCTTTGCCAAGAGAGTCTGGTAAAGATTTCTAGAATATGTTTTGTACAAACATCTTGGTGTTGCAAAAAAACCCCGCTGAACATCGCTGCACGAAAGGGGAAACCACTGTCCAGTTGAAATCACAAGAGAAACTTGAGAAGCAGAATGCAATTGCAGACTCAGAGCTTGTCATTACCCAGAGCTGGTAAAATGTATAAAATCCCCTTGAATTACAGAACTGTCAGGGTTGGAAGGGACCTTAAAGATCATCTGGTTCCAACCCCCTGCCATGGGCAGAGACACCTCCCACCAGAGCAGGGTGCTCAGAGCCCCATCCAGCCTGGGCTTAAAAACCTCCAAGGATGGGGCTTCCCCCACCTCTCTGGGCAACCCCTTCCAGTGTCTCCCCACCCTCATGGGGAAGAAATTCTTCCTAATGTCTGACCTGAATCGACCTCTCTCTAGTTTAATCCATTCCCTCCACTCCTGTCGCTGCCCGACAGCCTAAAGCGTCCCTCAACAATACTAGATTTCAAACATAGAAAAGATTTGGTACATCCCATCAGCCAGGGAGTTTCTCACGTGAAGAGAGTGAATTGCATTGCTCACAACTGCCAAAACCAGTGCTCCCCAGCACTGTATCCAGTGTGTAAGAATTGGCTCAGTGTTGGTGCACAGAATGTGAATCCAGACACCATCACAGGTCAATTCTCTGCACACAACATGATCAACCTCTTGTCCAAAATGATCTTTTCCTCCTACAGAAAGAAAAAACCCTCAACATTTCTGTGTTCTTCACACTAAGCCTCCCCCTCTCCCCACTTCAGGCAGGACGTAGCCAACCAGATGTGTACAAAATCCAAGGAGGAATGTGAGAAACATTATATGAAACACTTTATCAACAATCCCTTGTTTGCATCCACGTTACTGAACCTGAAGCAGGCAGAGGAGGCACAACACAATGAAACAGCCATTCCTTTCCACCGTGAGTATCCCCTGCCCATGGAGCACACACAGGGAGCATCCCCGCAAGGTCTCCGCTCCCCCAAAACGGGAATGAGCAGCCCATGGAGAGAGGCATGAGCCACACGTGCAGTTTCCTTTCATTCCTAAAAGGAGAGCTTGTGCTGCTGGCTAATTCGGGTCATGCTGGCTGTAGGGTTTTCTTTACTCTGCCAGTTCAGCAGGAAAGGGGAGGGAAGAGAATGGTCTGGGACAGACAGCAGGTTCCTGCACGGCTGGTGGAAATGGTCACTCAGGAATCTCCACAGCCAAAGCCTGGCTGTGTGTATTGTGTGAAGGGGATGCTGCCTCAAAGCTGCTTTGCACCTGGCACGATCCTGCAGCGTGGCCTTCGTGGTGAACGGGGCTGAGCTCTCACCCTGACGCCAGGGGGGTTCCTTTTCTTGCCCAGCCCCTGCGAGGCAATGTTAACTGAGAAGGGGATTCCACCTCTAAAACATTTCACCTGATGATCTGCTGTCACTGGCCATAACCACTGACGTGATTGGTCCTGAACCCCTTCCCTTTAGACTATGCTGATTTCACACCTCTCTCTTTAAAAACACCTTTCTACAAGCATCTGTGAAATGGCAGAAATTTTATCACATTTTCAGTTTTCCTTAAATTTAGCATCTTTCAAATTCCTCCAGTCTAGCAGCTGTTCCCTTACACAGCTCCCCAGAACAGCTGGGTAAAAAGATTGCTTGGTATCTGGAGGTTTCAATTTCACAATAAAGTGGTTAGAGCTAAAGCAGGAGGAACTGGACAATTTTGGTTCTGTCCCTGGCTGTCATTGATTATTTTTATGTGACCTGGGCCAAGACAAATTCTCCATGCCTTAGCTTGCTTTAGCTGTGGCATGGGACTTATAATGCCCAGCTCCTTCACAAGTGTGCTGTGAGCCCCGGCCCACGACTGTCTGTAAAACACTGAGCTCCTCAGCTGGGAAGTGCTGTAAAAACTCAGAGTTGTGTGGCTTTAATTGCAGCTCTCTGTAAATGGCACCCAGAAGATGGCAGATTTAACACCCCTGTTGCTATTAACTAAAAGAACCTGCACGCTGAGCCCAAGTGATCTGCAGAAGTTTACCGGGCGGGTGCTGAGCTCTGAAATGTGGAGTTTACATTTTATAACCTATTCATTGCCTTGAATTTCTGTGTTTGACTTTTGAGAATACTCTGCAGAGCCCAGATTGCTTCATTTTTCTCCAGATGAACTCAGTCTTTTTCTGAATAAAAGCCCAATCAGGGTGTTTTCCTTCAGCCAATTATTCCCACTTTCCCTGCAAAAGAAACACCTAGTTACAGATCGTTAAAAAGAGACCCCCCCAAATCCTACACAGGAACTAAAAACCTTTATTTTTTCAGCTGCTGATGATCCCCCACGGCCAACTTTTGACTCCTTGCTCTCCAGGGACATGGCTGGGTACATGCCAGCGAGAGCTGACTTTGTTGAGGTGAGTGAGACTCTCTCTCTTCCCCCATTATTCCAAACTGCCCACTTGTTAGCCCCTGCCTGGAGATCTTTACTCCTACTAAAGCGTGGGGAGAGGGTGATTAACACAAGGATTTAATTGGAGAGGTGGCGCTGCAGGCCTGCAGAGCTGTGGCAGGGAGTGGGACAGGGGCTGCCAGGCGGCTGCTGCTGCTGCCACCAGATGTCCAGTGGTGAAAGGCCCTTATGTAAGTGCACTAAATGCTGGAACTGGCTGCTGAGCCAAAGGGGTCAGCTTCAGCACGCTTCTCTTTCGTGCGCCTGAGAGAAGCACACAAGAGCCTGATCCAAAGATGACTTGAAAGGCCAGCATTGTTTTCAGTGCTCAGAGCTGCGGGCCCAGGGCCCCCGGTCCTATTGCAAAACAAGCTCCTGTACGTGGAGCAGTGAACTCGACCATATAGGGGCTGCTTGTTTTTGTACATTGGAGCACAATTTCCACCACAGTGTGGGAGTGGTGGAGATTACCTGATTAATTCTCATGATCCTATCACAGCATCTTGTTCCTGTCCCCATCACGGGGGTGCCTGTCGCACATTCCCTCGTTAAAGCTCCCCTGTGATGTGTGTTGCTCAAGGATGGAACCTTGTATGTCTCTAGGAGTAAACAGCTCTGTTGTCAGTACTTCTACCTGTACTGAAACACCACTGTTTCTTCAGTGCTAGTTGGTGACAGTTTATTAATCACCTCTCAACAGGAGTTTGACAACTACGCTGAATGGGATTTGAGAGATATCGATTTTGTAGAAGATGATTCAGACATTTTGCATGGTAAGTCCTGTATTTTTGTCTATGGCCTGCACACAACATTTCAGAGTGGCTACAGAGCATTTCTGGGGCTCTCCTTTTCTCTACACACCCTTCAAAAGGTGAACATTTAATTTTAATGATCTCATTTCTCTGTGCTGGGATTTAAACCCTGGCATTTCTATGGTCCTCACCTTCAAATCTCTTTTATAAGCTCTCAGTCAACAGCCATACTTTACATACAGGATAATGCACTTTGTGCAGTAGTGAAATGTAGCCAGTTGTAAAGTAGAACATGACAGAAATCAAACAGTCTCCACCAGCAGTAAGCTTCTCTTCAGGAAAGACACAAGGGATGTTTTATCCAGTAGGAACTCCAGAAGAAGTTTAACTAAGTAGAAGCAAAGTATCTGAGAGAGCAAACAAGTTAAGAGTATGTCAGGGTTTGAACAAACCAACCTACAGGCCTATTAAAAACCAGAACCAACAATGCCTGGATATTCCTTCCCCTCCCCAGCTGAAAGGGTGCTTGTGAGCATCATCAAAAGGCACAGCTTTTGTTCTGCTACACAAAGAGGAACGCTTTGTCTCTGTACCTAACACTCCTTTCCCTACCATATCCAGTTTCTCAGAAGATCAGTCACTTCTTCTAAGCTCTGTCAGTCCAGGAAATCTGATACTGGGGTAGGTGTTGACACAGGCAGCAAGGAGCTGCCTGCAGCACACTGGAACTGTTCTCTCCTGAAGCTCAGGAAGGGTTTTCATGCATTACACGTGCACACCCAGAGCGACAGGAGATTTAGCTGTGACAACTTACAACAACCATCCTCTTCCCAACAAAAAAACTGTGAGTCCAGTTACTGCTGCTGAGTTTCCCTGAGCATGGCCGCCTGAGTAATAGCAAATAACAGGAGTTAGTCAAACGAGGTTTTAATCCACAGAGGAGAAAAGAGCATATGTTTCCCTGCATTTATAAGTACATCTAGCATTCCAAAGCACTGTGTTTATACTTCAGAATTCTCCTGCCTGTGTCAGGCAGTTCTAATCTAAAGCCTCAACATCCCTCAGCGACAGGCAAATCCTGTTACATACAGACAGCCTTTCTGAACTGCAAAAATCAGTTTGAAATTTAGTGTACAGTGTACACAGACCTTTAAGGAATGCAAACTCCCTTGGCTCAGGAAAGGTTATGAGAACCGTACGTCAGTCGCTCTTTCAATAAACATCAGCAGGGGGACTGGCTCGTGGACGTGTCACGGATTCATCATCCTGTCTCTCTACTGCTGCTTTTTATTACTATGGAAAGATACCTTTCCTTGCTCCCTCGTCATACTCTGAGTCCTGGTAAACTGAAGAAGCAAATGAATCTCCTGATTCTGTACCCTGATGGCCGCCTGTTGATTGGAGCTGGTTTACCAGCACTGTCTCCATCCCCCTCACACCCGTCTTCCTCCCGCTGCACAGTTCAGCCATTTGAGGGATGTCCTACAGCCTCCTCTCCATCTGAATGCAAAACCAGCTTTCCTCTCCTCTTCGGAATCTCGTGAAGCTATTTAGGGCCAGACCCTCCAGTCTGTCTCTTGGTGTCTGTTAGCACCCAGAGCAGGCACACAGGAGAGGAGTGTAAGGAAAGATGAGTACAGACAGATGCCTTTCCTGGTGTCTCTTTGACATTTCCTGCAGTGGTAAGTTTGGAGACTTCTAGAGCCATAGGTTGTGTTCAGACCACTTTGCCCAAAGGACCTGTCTTCCAGGAACTTGGCTAACTACAGTTAGAACTCTATCTATTTGTACTTTTCCCCCCCTGACATCCTGTAGCAGTGAGTTCTGCAATTGAGTTAGGAGCTCTACAATTTAATTATGTGTTGTGTGAAAAAATACTTCCTTCTGTCTGTTAATTCTTTTGCCTGATAATTTCATTGGGTGTTCTCTAGCCCATTCTTCAGTTGTCTTCAGCATTTAGGATAGGCTGTCAGGCATTTGCCCTGTGAAAACTGTTTGGCAGAGGTTATGGAGTGTGACCAACTACATTTTCCATCTCTTAGCTCAGGAACTCTGGCATCTCTCTTCCCACAGCTGTCCTAGATCTGCCCATGTGAGAGAGAACGCCTCTCAAAAAATGAAGTCCCAGGGTCTAGCCAGCTGTTTTTCTCTTAGACAAGGCATTTCAGGGAGAGAAAGAATAATTTTCCCAATAAAACCTTCCCTTCTCCAAGTTAGTACAAAAAAAAAGGAAGGAGCCACAGCCTCCCTGTCCTGCAGTTTTAAAGAGCTCAGATGCTGACTTCCCTTGAGAATATTTTGCAACCTAACTGTAGGATTTCATACAGTAGAAAATGGCTCAACATTTGCATCCAAAGGCAGGCACAAACCTTTGCACTTCCTAGCGAGCAGGGGGACAGGGCTGAGGGTCCAGGCTCTCCAAGGGTGCCTGTCCCACTGCTTCCAGGCAGCAGCTCCAGCCCTGCCCACTGGCAAACCTCTGACACTACATCTCACAGAAACGTCCTTGAAAAGCAGCCCCCTGGCTGTGTTCCACACCTGCTCCCAACACATTTGTGCTGGACAAACAGCAAACTTCTTTTGTTTTTTTAAAGGTAGAAACTTAACGTGGGGTTTTAACACATTTGGTAGCCTGGAGAAAGCCAACTGGGGTCTTGCAGCATAGATTGAGTATCAGCTTTGTGAAAAAAATAATCAGCTTGTTTTCCTGCCATACACTGAACCTCGCTGGGTTCAAGATTAACTTCTGAAAACTACTTTTATATTCCATCTTCTTCAAGTTGCTCAAACCAGACTCTGCAAATACACTGACCAGAATAATTTCAGCTGTCCCCCTTTCTTTCCTTTCACAAGTCCTGGATCAGCACTGCAGTGTCTAAGTCACACATAAACCTGGAATATTTGATGCTTAACATCAGAACAGAATTCCCCCTTCTTCCCATTCCTCCACAGCACTCACTTTTCTGAACGCTTTATAAAAGTCGTGCATAAATTCAGAAAACAAATTGTGCATAAAAATTGTGCATAAGAGGCAGTGGCTAGCTCTGAGCTGCTTGCCCTCTGTTTCCTGATCTCCTTGCCTTTCCCCCCTTCTATTTTCCTGCGCCACTCCCAACAAGCTCTCCCTATTCCCACGGGACAGAAGGTGCAATTTAATACAAGGTGAAAAGACTCCTGGGCAGCCTTTATGAGGAGCACAGGAACCTGCTGGCTCCCCAGCTCCTCCCACCACACAGGAGGGCACAGACCTCGGTCACTCCCTTCTTGGTCCTACTGAGGTGGTAGAAATGGTGTGAAATCTCTGGTATTTCACTCCACTGCTTGAACTGTTAACTTCCATTCGGTGCTTGCACATGCAAATACATTAAACAAAAACATAATGGACAGATCAAAAGAAACAAGCAGTTACAAATCTGATTCAGCCCAGAGTGCTTGAATATTTCATGAATTACAAGTTTTCATCAGACTGAATTATAACCTCGGTAATTTATCCTTTTCCCCAGCTTTTTCTCCCCTTTCCTTCTCATGCAAATGATTTTTACTCCTAACACTGGAAAGCAATTGCTGAGACCACAAGTTTAGAAGTGAGTGGAAATCAACTGCACGGCTGGCGGTGCCGTAGTGAGGTTTCCTTGTGAGAGGAGGCAGTGGATGTCCTTCTAAACACTACACCACGTTCATTCCTCTGTGGAAGTTCCTGACACACTCTGAGGGCAGATAACCCTGTCTGCCAGGGGTCCTGCTTCCCTCTAGGGCGGGTGAGTTTGGACTGTAGCCGTTGCTGGATACACAGCCTTTGATTAGTTTGCATTCTTCCCATTATTGGAGCCTTGCATGCCAAACAGGTTAGCTGGCCTGAAACAAAGGTCTCGCTCATTAGTGGTCAGAAAAGTCTTTGCAGACCAAATGAGGCTGAAGAGGAATGAAAAGCAAAGAAACTGGTTTGGACACACTCTTGAGAAACCCAAATATTTTGATTTTTTTTTTGGAATGAAGAAAAGGGCCTTGAATTTCTGCCTATCACTGGATCCTTCAAAGCAGCTCTGACCATCTCAAAGAACCTTATCATTTCCCAGAATGGACACTTTGAACACAGTGTCAGCTTGGATTATCTTAAGTGACCAGTACAAACAACTCTCTCCCCCTTACAATCCGTGGGGAAAAGCACAGGCAAATCATTTTCATTCTCACAGCATCTCTTTTCTCATTTCAATGCAGCATGTAACAGTATAGTAGTCTGAGTTATTCATGCATTCCAGATTTTGTAATCGGCTGTTCCTGTGTGAATATGTCTATTAAAAACAAAAGCCCCTCCAAAAAGTGCATGTGGCAGCAAATACTAATTTTTCTGTAAGCAGAAGCTCCATTTTTTTCCCTTCATTTGTTCTCATGAATGTTCCTTCCTTTCCCCATCCCATCATGATTTGGTTTGGGATGTTGTGTGCTCAGGTGAAAGCATCCCAATGCAGTGGTTGTAGGTGCATAATTGCTTGTGATATTTATAGAGGTTCTCCAGTGCACTTTCTGCATGTGCTTATTAAATTCTGCCCACACAAACCCCACAAAATAACACGTTAGCTTTGCTTGCAGAGGGCTTAAAAATATACAAATATTTTCCATAATTTGGCACCAATTCCCTATTTCATTCATGTTTAACCCACTGCATTGCCCAGTATCTTGTCCCCACGTTTCAGCCAGAAGGAGAATGTGCTACCTGTGCTTGTTCTTAATTTAGGAAACTTAAATACCTCTTTATGGAAATGCATGGTGAGTCTCAAACACTCCAGTTCTGCCAGAAATTTGCAAAAAGAAGTGAGAATATTTCACCACCCCTCCTGCCTTCATAGGTAATCCTCTCCTAGATCAACAGCAGATCAGTTTTGTATAAATGGAATATATTTTTTTTTGCCAACACAGGATCAGCAAGTGTAACTCAAACCTGTTGGCTCCTGAGTGAATACTCAGAGCTTTGGGCTTTAGCTGGCCCTGGCTGTGAGGAATGTTATTACCCAGAAGGCTGCACAGAGGAGATTCTGACAGGCTCTGGGCTTTACATAGAAATACGTATTTTAAACCAGACACTTAACCACATAATTGCATTTTTAATTATTTATCAGAGAGCACAATCAACAAACTGCCACTATCAGTTTTGCTCTTTTCTAGGAAGTACAGGGAGAGGATTCTGTGGTACTGGGACCACCCCTGTTCTCTCTGTGCTGTGGGCTGGAAGGGGACGTGCTCTTGCTTTGTTCAGAGAGCTGCTTGTTGTCCCTGCAGCCTGTAAATCCACTGTCAAAGCTTCAGCCCCTTCCTTCTGAGAGCACAGTGGAATGATTAATGTAAGGGAAAAAGAGCTGAGCAAGAAACCAGCCAACACTATGCTTTAATGACCTAGAAGTTTTTGCATTATTTAACAAAATGAGGAAGGGGGGGGGGGGGNAAGTTCATTAACCTAATGGTTACAGGAAAAAGCAGCTAAGGATCTCAGAGTGGATCAGCCAGACTGCAGACAGATTTGATTTTGAAAAGGATATGATTTCTAATGAGCATGCCTTTTTCCTGTGCTTCTTCACATTGTCCTGAACTATTCCCTTTGTTCTTCTGGCAGACAGATAAATGTAGAAGTTAACAAGCTAAGCTCCTGTAGATGTTCAAGAACTGGAGCAAAGGCTGCTTTGAATCATCACAATTCCAAAATGTGTCCTTCTACTTTTTGGAGTTCCTTGTTCTGTGCAAAGAAGCCTTTGTCCAAAGATGACACCTCAGCTTCTTAAACCTGATGAATTTGCTTTTCAGGAGAAGGAATGCTTAATAATTGCACGCACAGAGGAACAAATAAGTGCTAATAGTAAAACAGTCCAAGAAGGAAGAGAAAAACAGTTCTCAGAATCATCCCAGGTTCATATTTACAGGCAGGAATGTGTTTGGGAGGAGTAAGCAGAAGAAAGCTGCTGCAGGTAGCACATGTAGCCTGCAGAAGGTTGGTCACCAGTGACTTTATGCCCCTCTCAGATTGCCACGGGAGTTTCAAACCAGCAAAGCAGAGCAATCATTTCAGCCCACCATGAACACCAAGGCTTGAAAATTAGCCTAATAAAGTGGTTACCTCTGTATTCTGTAATCTCCTTTTATTTTCTATTCTTTTGCAGCTCTGAAGATTGCAGTTGTAGATATCTATCATTCCAGGTTAAAGGAAAGACAGAGAAGAAAAAAGTGAGTTTTCAAGCAAGACCTGTGTTCCTTTGCTTCATTACCAGGGTTTGGTCCCCAGTGTTGTCCTAATACTAAACGTAATTGATTTCCTACAGCATCCTTCAGACAATTCCCATGCACAGAGACCTTCTGCTATGAGATTTGCATGACAGGCTTCAGCTCAGGCGTGTGGTTCCCCCCCTGTTCAGAGATGAGATCAGGCACGGGGCTTTAGCAGTGGTACCAGCCCAGACAGCACAGACTAACAGACCCTGATACTTATTTGTACATGTGCTTGATAAAGGACCTGTCTGCACCATAACTCTCCTTTAAATTCTCAGAACAGGTCATCAGTTGTGAAAAGCCCATTTTCCAGTCCTTTTTAGTGCATGAAAGGCATGGACACAGCACTCTTCGTACTACGCCCCAAAATCCAGTTGCACATAAATGACAAAGCTTTTGGCTTCCACCTGAGGAGATCACATAACCTCTTTGCAGAAGGAGAAACTGAAATACTATCTGGGAAAGTGGTCACAGATCCAGGGCTAGGAACCAGAGAAAGAGGCAGATCTCTGTTCTTTTTATTCCCTATGTACTGCACATAATTAATTTTCTACTTGAGGGAGGAGAAAAAAGCTCTGCCAGTCTGTGACTAACTGCTAGACCCCCCCACTTTCTCTGTAGCAAAGTTTACATCATTATTTTTAGTTCTCAGTGCTCCATAAGTTAGTTTTCCACAATATGTAACAAAGATAACTATCGCTGACGTGAATTTGAATAATTTATTCAGTTCATTTGACAGCTCTCTGGAATGACTCAATCTATTCATTAAATTCAATTTTTTTTTATCACTTTCAAATACTTTCTTCAATATTTAAAATTCTCTCTTGCTGTATTACTCCCTGCTGGAAGAATTAGTAATTGGGAGTAAGACTCCTCCGCTCCTTCTCCTAACACAGCACAGTTCTGCTGAATGACAGGCAAGGGTTGATAGGTGGTGACCTCGCTCTTTATAATTCATAAATAACAATATTTATGCAGCACAATTCCTTTGTGATAACATCCCATCAGACTAAAAGAAAGTGCCATAGTGCTCAGCTGCATAATGGAAATTGGTGTCAGGTTTTGTCAAGTTTCTACGGCAGAAGAGGAAAAAATATCTGGGAAATGACATAAAAATGCCAATGTTGCTCTCAGAAAGGCTTCTCTACATGGCACAGGAATATTCTTACATACACACTACAGAAACCAGAATGGATTTGATAGAGCAAAGTCCAACCTGACCTTGGTGAGCCCAACTTTCCAGTATCTTTTACCACTGGCACCGTCGGGTGTTTATCGAACGGCCGCACAGCGGTGGCCACACGCCATTTGCTGAGACCTGTGCCAGATGTGTTTGTCATGCCCTTGTAAATATCTCACCTGCCTTCTTACTCTGCTCGTTTCCCTGTTCCTGTCACAGGAGCATTTCAAACGTATGAGTTGCCCAAATCATCTTCCTCTTTAAAATCAAAGCTGTCATAGGAAAATTCCCTCATCCTGCTCCCAGGGGTGAAATTCAGTCCAGCTCCCACCCTTGCTCGAGCAGAGGGACATTTGTCTCTCATGCTTCATGAGACATTCCCATACCTCCAGTTTTGGAAGGTGCACAAGTTAAAAGACACTGCAGGTGCAAAATCTGGGCCTAAAGCAGCAATTTGAAAGCAACGACAGCTCCCTTTGTGCCTGGTGCTGCCAGAGCTGGACTGGTGCAGGGCGCTATCCAAAGTTCACCCTGATTAAATCCATTCCTCATCTGGCCAGCTCGAGGGCTATGGAAATTCTAAACATACTCAGTTTTAGACCCCTGATGGTCTAAATCAAAGTTTCTTCTGAACTCTTTGTATTTATGAGGTAATTCTCCAGCTAATGCCTTTGATTAATAGCATTTTGCTCTCAATTACAGAATCATAAGAGATCACGGCCTCATCAACCTCAGAAAATTTCAGAGTGAGTATCTGGTGTAGCTGCTTATCTTTAAAGTGGCCTCTATTCAGGAAGCCAAACTTTGCACATTCACTCTTTCCAGTGCACCAGCCTGGTTTATTCATACTGGACCACATTCAGATGGTCTGAATTCCAGCAGGTTTCCTGCCCTGACTGTTTCCAGCCTGCTGGCTCTAACTACTCCCAGCTCAGTGTTTCAGCCATTGCCTTGGAATTGCTCTGCAGAAGCATTTCGGGCTCTGCTGAGTAAGGAGAGGGGTGAAGGTGAAATTCTTGGCCTTTTAACTGCATCTCACTATTCCAAGAAACGATCAAACAATTAAATATCCTCCTTTATGCTTCTAGCATTTTAAGGGCTGTATCATTTTGTTGCTCTTTACTCAGCAGTTTGTAACCGCGACACCAAAGCGGCCACACAGCGCCTACCAGATCTGGACCTCTGGGCAGTTCACAGAGGCTGGTAGTCACTTCAGCTTCCCCTGAATTTATTTTCTTCTCACAGTAGGAGTCAGAAGGCATGTTGCTTTTTTTCCCCCTCTCCCCTCTAGTTTTGGAAAGGCGATATCCAAAGGAAGTTCAAGACCTTTACGAAACAATGCGACGGTTCGCGCGAATTCTTGGACCGCTGGAGCACGACAAGTTCATTGAAAGCCACGCGTGTGAGTATTTGGAGGATTTTAGCATAAACAATTGTAATGAGGGGTTGCATCAGCTACAGTCTTTCCTAAATGTAAACCACTTCTGGAGGGCAGGAGGTTGTTTTTCTCCTCCTCCGCCATCTACCTACCTCAGAAAAACAAATACATTTGTGGTTTGATACATGAAACGAGCAGCAAAGTGGCTTCTTCCACTAAACTTGCTTCTGAGGTCTGGGATTTCTCAGTCGACTGATCATTCTGGTCATGTTAGGAGGAGTATTTTCTTACCAAAAGACCACTGTTCATTTACTAGGGCTGAAAGAACAAAATCCCTAAAATTTATGCCTGTACTGAGAGACCCGGAGCTGGCAGCAAACTGGGAATTCTTTGAAAGATAACACGTTAAACTATTGTCTGTGTGCATAATTAGATGGTACAGTCATTATGTCCCTTACCTTAAAGGGAGAGGCATTGTTCCATCACCCAGTCATCTCTGGTGTAATCACACACGCACCTAGTCAAATTCCAGTCCGAGTCACTGCATCCTGCTTAATTCTGTGACTTTAACTGGGAAAATTGTCGCTTATTAGAAGCAGCAAAGCATTTAAACAGTTTGCAACTGCATTTTGTGTGAGACACCAATCCTGTGACCCTGCAAAATCCCGAGTCCCACCTGTGAGCACTACTCCTGCCACCTGCTTTTGTTGGTGTAGTGTCAGCAAAGTCCTCGAGTTAACCTGACAGTCAAGCGCAGGGATTACACAGATCTCCTCAGCAGCAGGAGTAAACAAATCCGAGACGAGCCAGCTCGCTCACTGTAAAACTAAGCAATGCCTGGAAGCCAGCTGATAAAAGCTACAGGCACTAAATATCTCCGAGCACAAGAAACACGGGTGCTTAATCTTCCCGACCGCCGAAAAAGAGTTGTCTGCAAGGAAAAATTTTGGAAGGTCCAGTTATGAAAATGGTAGTTGAAAGACAATATTTGCTGCCGTAAGGAGCCTGGATGGAGTAGTTCTTCAAACCTATTGAAACACCTTCCAGAAATCCTACATTATTGTTATTGGCCTTGTCCAGGGTATGGCAAAGGCACCGTCAAAGCACAAAGGTAAAATAAATTCTCTGAGCACACAAATGCTAGAAGCCAGCTGAAATCCACGATCAGGGAGCATTAGGCAGAGGCAGTTTGAGCTCGACGCACACCCAGAGGCACAGAGAGGTTAACCCTGCCCGTGGCTCTGCAGGCTCCACAGCCCGCCCGAGCAGAGGGATGGGAACCAGCAGTGCTCTAGCTCACCACAGTTCGCTGCCGCCCCACTGACCCACCTTTGTTTTTTGGCTTTCCCTTCAGTGGAATTTGAGCTGCGAAGGGAAATAAAGCGACTACAGGAATACAGAGCAGCAGGAATCACCAATTTCTGTAGTAAGTACCTGATGCATTATTCAGGCCATTCCCATTCATCAGCGTGCAGAAGGATGATTCGACAGCCATGCGCTGAATAAAAAGACATTTATTTTGGAGCTGCACTTGCCTGGCTCTTTAAGCGAGCCAGCCTTTAGCCATAATGCTTCAGTCCAGCTGTGCTTTTTTAAAGCTCCTTGGAGCCATCAGCTTGGGGAACGCGCTGTCTAGCAGAGCTCTGCTTTAGCCACCACTTAGCACAAGATTCAGGGAAATAAATAACTGTCACGGCACAGTGGTCTCCAGCACTTTATCTCTGGACGCCGGCTATCGACAAGCGTGGTATCTGGAGAGAGGCCTGAGACTTCTCCATAAATGAAATGGCCTGTTTGATCCTGGAATTGGATCACGGCAGCTGTTTTTGTTTGGGTTTGGCCTGAAATTAACAGGGGGAGGGGTGCAGGGTGGAATCTAATACCTTCTAATGCCAAGTAGTTGTTATGAGAGAGAACAGCAGAGTCTGGTCCAGAGCTAGAGAACAGCCTCTCACTTATTTCCTAAAGTAGAAACACAACAGCCTGGCAATTCTGACCGAGGCAGCTGGTGAGAAGGTGGTGTCTGTTCACTGCAGGTGCCAGAACGTACGACCACCTCAAGAGGACGAGGGACGAGGAGCGCCTGAAGCGCACCATGCTCTCCGAAGTCCTGCAGTACATCCAGGACAGCAGTGCCTGCCAGCAGTGGCTCAGCCGACAAGCTGACATGTAAGGCTGGGCGTTCTACCCACCTCGGGTGCATCAAACAACATTTTCCTGTGCAATACCAACAAACACTTCCCCACGTCGCAGCTGGAACAGTCGGCGCAATTCAGGAGGGCAAGAAACCGTGGGTGACACTGGTAGTGCTTGTGAAGTGCATAGCAAGGGCTCCAAAACATCACTATTTCACATTTCAGGAACTTCACAGCTGTTAATGAAGTCGTGGAGGGAAATGAGGTCTGTATGGATCTTAATGAGGGTGCAGATGACACTTGAAACGTTTCAGCTGATTTCAGATGTAGCAGTTATTAACGTGTCGTCACCCTGCACAAGCTCTTTGATTTCAGGAGCGAGCCGCAGCGCGAAGGAAGCGCATCCTGTTTGCCACATGGGCTGAGAAGATGATTTGTAATTCCCCAGTCAGTCTCCACTGAATTTTTTACTGCGTGTCGTTCCCCTCGCCTTTTTTTTAACCAAGTTTCAGATGTAGCCCTCAGTCTGGGAGTGCTGAATATTCAGAAATCCTATTGACTTCGAATCAGGGCCCGGGTTATGCAAGTTGAATTGCGTAATTGTTAGAACCCGGGGAAAAAAGTAGTTCCAGGGCCAATATCTATGCAGTTATTCTTAAAGAAACATGAAGGCCATTTGAAAATTTCTTTTCTTTGCAGTGACTCCGGCCTGACTCCCACGGTACCCGTTCCTTCGAATTCAGGTAACTGTTAGATGGGGGTGTGTGTGATGAAGAGCCAGACATAGATCTGTAGTATCCTTCTGGCAGCCAGCAGGAGAGGGACTCTTTTGCTTGTGTCCTCAAGCCTCATGGTTAAGTGCTGCTTAAGTCAACATTACCTCACTCTGCAACTCCTTCCAGTGTCGGAGTTTGGGATGAATTTCTAGATTCTCCCCCCCACAGGTGGCAAACCCATCCTAACACTACATTAACGTGTTGGGAAAGAACGGAATCTTCATGAGAGAACAACATTTTAGCTTTAAAAAGCTAAATCTAATCCAGGTTTTCATGAAGCTGTATAGCAAGTAGCATAGCAATACAAACCTGACAGCAAGCAGATTTGGGAGGGCAGAATTCCAAAACTCAGCAGCTTGAGAAGCAGGCAATGGCTGCAACAGCATCAAGCCCCCCAGAGTGCCAGAACAGGATGGCACAAGATGCCTGGGCAACCTCAGTTTTCCTTTTCTATTCATATGCTTTTATATTCTTTAGTTCTGTCATCACAAACTGCAGGGATTTTTCCCACTAAGAGGACCCCTACTTCTTTCAGCACCCAGTAAGGCCAGAGTTGGGGTCAGTCAGCCCTTGTGAACAAGACTTCTATAAAATCTCATCTCATCTGTTGACATGCCAGGGTGGCACGCAGTGAACGAGACTAGGATAAAGTTTTACTATAAGGCTGTTAAATGCTGCCAGGGAAAACTGGTTTCTAGCTCAGTCTCTACATCCAGTTTTTATGCAGATGCTGATAAACCAGTTGAACCAAATTCCTCAGAGGTGGACACCAAGTCTATGTGTTCTTCCTCATTTCTGCCAGGAGCCGTGGAAATTTGGGTCAAGAGTACCAAGCAGTTAGTCACTGCAGTGTGCCCTGTGGTTAACCAGATTTGGTGGTCGTTAGGATGTGGTATTTTGGAGAGAAAGTAGCACAGTGTATTTCAGGCTGGGCATCCAGAGCCCCCACTGTGGGGACAGCATCCATCCAGAAGGGATGGTGGGAAGAAGTACATCCATTTTTTTTGTCAAGTATTCAGTGCCCCGTGAAGGAGAAGAGCCCATGAATTGTTTTGCCCGTGGAACTCCAATAGAGTGTGGCATTTACAGCTGGTGTCACATGTTGACCAAAACCCAAACAAAATACCAGGTAGCCACTAATTAAGCAAACATCCTGCACGCCAAGACCCGGATACTGCGGAAAAGCTGCCACGCGTCGCTGTAATTAGAGGCTGCATCATACTGAATATACAAGAGGGCAAATTATTGTTGCTTAACTTGACTTCTAGATTTTGAGATCTGGACTTTGCAGCCCTAATCTGTTTTCTTTAGTGTTGCGTGTGTGGTAGTTCCTAGGTTTATAAAACAGCACAACCAAATTCTGTCATGTCCCAGCCTAGCGTTCCAGGCCATGGGAAGTGCTGGGAACTAATTTCCTCTGCACCTACCAGAGACTCACTACCCCAGCATCTCTCTAGTGCTTCAGTTCTCGCGCTGATCAGGCTCCCTGCACCCAGACTCCCATCTGTTTCCTACAGATGCACAGGAGAAAGAGACAGACTCCCCAGTCCCAGAGGCAGGACTCAGACAGGGCAAAGTCTAGAGCAGCAGCCAGCACAGACCTTGGGAAAAATGGAGCTGCAGATTTCCCAAGATCTCGTCACTTTGCCAGATTTGGGAAGAAATCACTCCTGGGATAAAGAAACCTCTCTCCAACAGTGCTAAATACACGACCCACAGCACAGGGCAGTAGCCTTCCTAAAAATGCAAATAAGTAACCTTAGATTTGTTCTGAGCTCTGGAAGTTAAGGAAAAAAAAAACTATTAGGACAATAAAAACCCCAAACCTGCAAGTAGACAGCTGTTGGGAAAGTTTTAGCTGCACCAGTTCAATCAAGTTCAGCAAAGTTATAAACAATAGCAAAAGTGGTAACAGAGCACCTTGTGATAGAGATTGCCTTCAGTACTGTTTATCCTAACAGACAAAAATAAATCCACCGACTGCATTTGCTTCACAGTATCTGCATTGTATTTAAAGGAAACTGCTTCACGAAGTTGCCAGGAATGCCAGAGACACTGGCTGCTAATGGCACCCATAACTAATCCCCACATCCCTGGGAGGCACTGGCTGCCCAGCGGCTGGGCGTTAGTCCCGCAGGCTGAGCACACCCTCTGCCCAGAGCTGACCTCCCCAGCCCAGTCCAGCCAGGAGATACAGCCCAGCTTGACCACGGCCAGTGCCAGGATGACACAAAGCTGTTGTCTGTCACCTCCGAGAAGCCAGCAGGCTGGGGCTCACAGCAGAGTCTTTGCACGAGTGTTCACAGCAGCGGTTGCCAAATCATACCTTTTAGCAGATCGGTGCAGTTTTTACCTTAATCCCTAAATAACTCTGTCTGCAAACTCCTGGCTGGGACTGGGCTAACCTCATGGGGTTTTAATTGCCCCCGCCATAACACACCTAAGGAACAGGCACTGCCAGGCTGCTCAGAGCTCTGCAGCGCTCTCCTTTCTTGTCTCCGCAGGTCGACGCAGCGCCCCGCCGCTGAACCT
>VWZY01010533.1:254901-301012 GCA_013399075.1 Chloroceryle aenea
TTACCGAGAACTCTGATGGGTCCACGAATGCTTTCCGAAGGTGCCCTGGGGGGCATCGCCCAAATCACCCCCTCGCTGTACCTGAGCCGGGGCAGCGTCGCCTCCAACCGGCACCTGCTCCTCTCCCGGGGAATCACCTGCATCATCAACGCCACCATCGAGATCCCCAACTTTAACTGGCCCCAGTTTGAATACGTGAAAGTGCCTTTGGCTGACATGCCCAACGCCCCCATCTCCCTCTACTTCGACAGCGTCGCCGACAAGATCAACAGCGTGGCGCGGAAGCACGGGGCCACCTTAGTCCACTGTGCCGCCGGCGTGAGCCGGTCGGCCACCCTCTGCATCGCCTACCTGATGAAGTACCACAAGGTGAACCTGTTCGAGGCCTACAACTGGGTCAAATCGAGACGCCCTGTTATACGCCCCAACGTGGGCTTCTGGAGGCAACTGATAGACTACGAGAGGAAGCTCTTTGGGAAGACGACGGTTAAAATGGTACAGACACCCTATGGCATCATCCCAGACGTTTATGAGAGAGAGAGGAGACCCCTGATGCCTTACTGGGGAATTTAATGGGACTGCAGGCAGGAAGCACAACAGAAGGGACGCGCTGTTCTGAGTCGACCAGACTGGAGACATCCCCTTCTCCTTCAACAGCCAACTTTGGTTCTTTACCATACAGCAGAACCTCAACTAATTCTCACCTCACTAACCTGCAAGGCCAACGATTCCCTTCAAAGCATTTCTCTCTGCAGGGACTCCCCCCATCCGCATTTCTCTGATTTAGCAGAATGAGGTCTCCTTATGAGTTTATTCCTTTCATAAAGCCTCCCTCCCTTTTTCAGTCAGTTTATTAGTATCCTGTGAGGAAAGGCCTACCAGGCATTTGGCAGAGTTAATGAATAAAGTGCGCTTCGTGATGCGGTAGCCTGGATATTTCGTTAATAGCTTGTTTGCTTCCTTGCAAAATCCTGTAGTGGCTTGGGAGCGGCACTAGCACGGAAGGAGCGAGCTCCTGCTCCACGGCAGCGGGTTCTCCCGAGAGCCAGGCGAGCAGGGCTGTGGTGCTAGTGCTGGTGTTTTCTTTAACAGCCGTAGTGACTCTCAGTATATAGTGTTTGAGATCTTTAGTCAGCTCTTAATCTGTATTAAAAGTGAAAAAAAAAAAGACAAAAAAAGACAAAAAAAAGAAAAGAAAAGAGTGAAGCCAGTCTCCGTGTCGGCCACAAGTAAAATAGAATTTGAATTATTCATAGATAAAGAAAAAACCCCAAACAAATACAAAGATACAAGATCCTTTTTCACTCATTCCATGCCAGGGCTGTAGCCCTGGCACAGTTAGGCTACTGAAAGGCACTGGTGTTTTCTTGTGGGTGGAAACTAACCAGCGATCTTGTCCCACTTGAGACAGAAGCAGGAGGTTCACCCTCCCGGCACGGGACAGCCAAAGACACCTTTAGGGACCCGCGTGCGCGTGGCCGCCTTCCCCAGGGGCTGGGCTGTGTTTGCTAATATTCAATCAACCAGTAAATTGGAAGTAGGTAAATCCGCTTGATGACTTAGCTCTAAGTATGGTCGTGACCTGCCTTAGCCCATTTCTAAATCACTTCATTATGTCCTCAAGGTTATGCTGCATTCTAGAATTACTCCGCGCAAACCGGCGATCTGTCCAACCTCCCGGACGAGGACGGCTTCACGGAGAAGGCTTTGCCTTGTTCTGTGTGATGAGAACGATTCCCAGCCGAGGGGCGGGAGAAGCCGTCCCGCGCTGGCCCCCCGCACGTCGCTCCCCTCCCGGCCGATGGGGAGGGACTGGTTTGGTTGGAGTGTAACTGGCCCCCCGGGAGAGCCAGGGAAGTCCGTTCCTCAGCGAGACGTTTGCGTCCTCCGTCGCAGCTCTGAAGGAGGCAGGTGCAGATTGCTGGATGCTGAGATAGCTATCTGATTTAAATGAGATTCTATACTTGTAAAAAAACAACAAAAAAAATCAATAAAGATTAAACAAAAACATGTGTTGGGTTCCTGTTCTGAGCAGTGCTGGTGTAGCTCACGGACTGGAGAGAACGTGGTGTAATATGGAGCAGTGGCCTTAAAGAGATCTGGGCCTCGCTCCAGAGAAAAACACCATGATCTTGTGATCTGATCACAGAGCCCCAGCACCGAGGGGTGAGAAGGGACCTCTGGGGATGCTCTGGTGCCACCCCCCTGCTCCACCCAGCAGGGGCACCCAGAGCAGGGGGCCCAGCAGCGCAGGGTCCAGGCGGGGTGGGAATCTCTCCAGAGCAGGAGACTCCACAGCCTCTCTGGGCAGCCTGGCACAGGCTCCCACACCCTCACACCAAAGACATTTTTCCTCACGTGGCTCATCAGTTTACAATGCCCTGCAGCTCCTGGTCCTCATCACAAAAGCCTGGTGATTCATTCGGCTATTTTGAAACGTTTCTCTTCTGAGGGCCAAGCTGAACAGCTGAGCTCTTAGGGAAGAGCAGACGTGGTTCAAGGTTCTCTGCAAGCTGAACCACACCACGTGAGGATTGCAGCACTGGGGGGTTTCTGGTTTCCCCAGACTAAAAGCCACTCCGGCTGAAATACTGATCCCAAACCGTGCAAACAGCCTGAACGTCACTTGGCTCATGAGTGAAACCAGACCTGGTTGGAATAGAACTCCAGAACAGAGTGAATTCAATAACAGAGGCTTTGACCAGCTCAGACCCAGAATATTCCAGCTTATGGCAGAGACAGGAGCCTTCCCAGCCTGGGCGAACGCCACTCGGTGCTCAGCAGGGGAAGGAAGCGATGCTCTCTGCTCTCCAGCCTCACAGATGTTAAACTGGGCCCAAGGCCACTTACTGGGGGGCTCAGTGGCACGAGAGCCCGAGCTGGACCCCTACGGGCACGGCAGTCATGAGGTTGGCCATAGCTTCATCAAACAGCATTAAAGCCAAACCTGCCCACGCAGACAGCACCGTGAGAGCGCTACTGAAAACTCCCCAGATTTGGGGATCCAAAGCCCCAGAGTCTCCTGCACACACACAACCCCCCCATGCTCCCTGCAAAACCCCGTTAGCTTTTATCCAGGATGTGCTTGGACAAAACTGTGCATAAAAACCACCCCAACTACTTCAGCAGCAGTTTTTCCAGCACTATCAACAGGTGGAACTCGGTGTCACGAGGGCTCCTCCTGTTTTTGCTGATGAGCAAGAGCAAAGATTTGCCTGCTGAAATAAAACTGAGTTTTGCCCTCAGCTGCCAGCAGTTCGGGTTTCGTGGCTGTGTCCTGGATTCCCTGTGTCCCTTTGAAAAACCCCACGTTCTGCTCCTCTCTCTGCTTTTATCAGGAGTTAAACTGCAGCCAGGGAAATGGTGAAGTACAAAAAGGATCTAGAGATTAAAAATCAAGACTCATCGTTAGTCTGGAGACATTCTGAAAGCATGACATTTCAAAGGGAAAAAAAAAAAACCCAAACCACTAAAACTTGAAATCTTGCAAAATTAAACTTTAGCTAAGAAAGGGGCCGTGTGTAATTTAACAGTACTTTCCACGTAAAACACAGAGGGTAAACACTCTCCCCTCTGAATTATTATACAGCATTTATACACACGCTGCCCTAGTACCCAGGGGAGGGGAGGGTGCTAATGTTCAGCCAAGAAAGCATCAAGACTGACTTTTAAACAGAGGGAAAGAGGCCAATTGAAAAAAAATATAACTGTAATTGCCTAATAAAGCACACCAGGAAATAAAGAATTCACCTGAAACACCCATTAGAGCTCCTGTTACGGAGAAGTGCCGTGGTATTCATACTTGGGAGGCATTTCTCTGCAAAAGTTCCTCAACAGAAGATATTTTACATCAGCTCTTTTTTCCCCCCCTTCAAAATCCATTTTTTTTCCAATCCACAGAAGCCACGGAAGGGACGGAGCCGCAGTTGAGCTCTGGGTGGCTGCAAACACAGCAGCAGGGGCTGGGGAAAATCATCCTGCCTGCTCCCCACGGGCTCTCCCAAAGGTCGATACCTTAATTGCTTGAAGAATATTTCATCTGTTACTCGGGGAGACATCTTCCAGCTAAAGCCACAAAGGAGGTTTCCTTTAAACAGCTTCACTGCGTTTAAGGCCCTTTTTGTCAACCTTTCCAGGCTTCCGACTCAGGGGGAGGTTTCCCCCTGCCCAGGAGCCCCCAGGGCAGTGCCCACGGAGCTCTTCCCGGAGGTGACAACCTCTGGGTACCAGCAAGCAGTAAAAGTGACATTTTTTTTCTAGATGCATCCTAGAAGAAGCCACTTGACAGGCTGGTCAGATATGAAATGAGCTCTTTATTGAATGCAAGGGTTGAATCTCAATGAAGGATTTATAAATCATTGCGAGAATTAAGGGAGTAAACAATGGACTAAAGTCAATTAATAACACTTATTCTCATTGGATTTAAGATACTAGCAGTGACTCCAGCATAGCACAAACCGAAACAGCTCCAGCTACTAATCACAAAACCACTTCCAGCAGAGAAATAACGCTGGCCCAGAGGGCAGAACCAAGAGTCACAATATAGAGAGAAGTTTTCTGACCACTTTTCTTCGTCAAATTAGGACATTGATATTTTCACATTGAGAATTGGAATTAAAAACAGGTCCAAAGAGCAAACAAACAAGCAAAAAAAACCCAAACCTTTCCAAAAAAGTAGTTTGTACAATAGCAGTTGTTATTGGGAAGGTGGGGTTTGTTTCAAGTTTAATTAATCTGAACCCTAGCCAACCAGAAATGGGAGCATTCCGTGGGTTCTCATGAGCAGCTCCTCCACCTTAGGCTGAACTTCCCTATCCCTCCCAATAGACTGCACGAATTCCAAGGAAGGAGCTGCTCAAAACAAACCCGGGCGAAGAGAAGCTGCTGCCAGGGGGGAAAAGTCAGCGGAAGGGTGAAGCGGGGAACGATCGTCACGCCACAAATAACCCCCACGTGGGGGCTGCAAGCGCCGGGGAGATGCTCAAAGCAGCACACGGGTGGGTGGGAAGGGGCTGGAGCTCCCCAGCACTGCTACTGCCAGGGAAGGACTGGGACATGCCAAGACAGCATCGGGGGTACAACGGGGTGAAGTGATAGCTACAGGAAATAACCGAGCAAATAGTCTCTAGAATTCCAAACATACACAAATATATAGGAAAAAATCACTTTCTATAGGTTACGCCGAGGCAGCTCCAGAGAACAGACATGTAATTAAAAAAACCCAACACAAACATGTCCTCAAAGGAAAATCCTACTTCTATTTCCTCGTGAAAGCTACACACAGAAAAAGGAGCTACATGTACGAAACTCAACGCGGCCACAGCGCAAGGCAGCGTGTCCATCAGCCTGGAGGCAAAGGAAGCACGGCCTGTTACAGTGCACTGTAGAAAATACCATCACCTTGGATACAGACTGCCAGGACACCGGGCTTTGGCTGGCAGCGAAACATCCGAGAGGATGCTGCATGCAGCAGTGAGTCATTTTAAGGACTGGGGCACGCGCTGATCCACACTGTGCAACGCCTTTATCGGGGTGCTCGGCCCCGAGGAACGCTTCCTGCTGGCCAGCAGTGCAGGAGAGCTGCCTGCTCTCTCCTTCTGCAGTGTCACAGCTCGAGAAGCTCTGCTGTGATTAGAATTGCAAATGCCCGTTCTTTATTTGTATGGGCCAAAAGACACGCTGGGTACGTCCGAGAGAGGGAACCGACTCGCTTCGCAAGAAAAACGTGGCTGAAAAATGCTTTTGTGGCCATATAGCTGGTCTGTATTTGAACTGGTTGCTTTAGGTTTCGTAGAGTGGCCTCTTATTGGTGGCATTTGCTTTTAATTAGGTAAAAAAAAAGAAGTAATTCCTACGTAGCTAAGTGTTGGGGAGCTGCGGTGGAAACCCACGCTGACGATCGACTCCCTTCTCCCAATATAGCACTTCAGAAGCATTTGCGTCAGCCCGAGACTGGAAACCACTCAAGAAGTCCCCTTGCTAGCAGCCAGACGAGGCTCTCTCCTGACACCAGCCAACGCTGACGCGCGCCTGTGATCCAGGATGGCAGAGCCAGCGGCGGTCAGCGCGCCCAGCAGACCCCCAGCCCCCCGGGAGCCCCCGGGCCACCGCTGTGAACAGGGTGCCACGGGAGACAGAGGGGTTCCAAAGCTGCAGGAACTATTTCACACCTCTTACTGGCCAGGGAGAGCAAGCAGGGAGAGGCTGCCCTCGATTTGAGCATTGCTGGGCCACAGGAAGCACCGGAGGAAACTCGCCGCTCGGTTCGCTGCAGCTCGCCACTGCGGGCACAAGATGCTTATTTTATGAATGAGCTGATTTCAGGCAGCAGGAAGATTTATTTTGTGTAAATAAGGGGCCGGGCACCTCGCTCATTAGCCAAGATTCTTTTGGTATAATTAGTAGTTAACTAAGCCCCTTTTTTTTTGCATCATTTCTCCTCCACTGTAATTTCTGTTTCAGCAAATCACCACCGGTCAGCATCAGCTACTTCAGGAGGGGGGGTTGGACTAGATGACCTTTAAAGGTCCCTCCAAGCCAAACCAGCCCGTGATTCTATGGAGATTAACTTGGAAAAACTGTCGATATCTTTGGAGAGAAGGGAGAATTTCTAGAGCAACTTAAAGAATTAATCAGCAAGTTGTACACCCCCCTTTCCTCACGGGATAGCAATAAGGTTGGTAAGGCTCTTAGGACAACGCTGCGAATCTCCCAGCTGGGTTGAAGTTCTGTAGCCAGCACTACAGCCAATGGCACTGCTGCCTGGGTGGGGGGTCTGAGGAGAGAACTGGATACTTTAGAAGCACGGGTTATACTTGGAGATAGTCTGTTGTACCAAGCTCCTCCTGTCCAGATTAAGTGGATCTACCGCAAGCAACAAACCAGGAGGTGAGCAGTAAATACCCTGCTTCCAGAACCAGCCACCACCTTCCCGTGTTCAATCACACCCAGGCGGAGCAGGAGCCAGAGGCCACCCTGTGCTGCCAGCTCTGAGTCAGAGAAACACGTTAGGACAGGTGGCTGCACAAGCTCCATGCAGGCATCCCATCAAGGAAAGCATAATGTACAAAAAAGGTAATATAAATACAGACAGGGACAGAGGTGCCCTATCAACGGGGTCCAGTTTTCCACAGTGATGCAGCCACAGCCACAGCGAGCAAAGGGTCAGGTGAAACACAAGTGATACCTGTAGTTCAGGACAAGGAGCCTGTCAAGACTCACAACAAAGACTTCAAGTTGTAAAATCCATCCACCTGCACTAAAGAATCCAGACAGGAGAGAGAAAATGTGAACAATTTTTCCAAGCCCTCACCCCCCAGCACTAACCAGGTATGCACAGGAATACAGCCTGATCTACAGTGCAGAACCCTGGAAGCCTAAACAGACAATGGCTCTCCACAGCCTCATTCCTTCTAAGTCAATAATTCATTTTGCCTTGAAAGCTGCTGTGGCTCGTGCATTGTAATAGTACAGCAGCAAATATTTAAAGGAAAACATCCTGGTCTGTATGCCAAAGACATTAAAGAAAAGATTTGTTTGCAGGGATGCACTTCAAGTATTTAAGCGGTCAGTTCGATGCAAACCAGTCCATGTTTCCATTTCTCCTGGAAGCCAGGCACTGCCCGCTCTCAGAGATTTACACCCTTAGTTAGCAGGCTGGTTTGTTACAGACTAACCCACTTTCATCTTGAGAAAGACTGAAATGTGGCATTTTTTGCCAGACTGCATTTTTTTCCCCTGTTCTTTCTGAAACACTGGCCGTTTCAAGTGAAATTCTTCACGAGTAATTTGTATGTGAGGGCAGCTTTAACCCACGACGGTACAAAAGCACAGACACTACCACACCTCAAGCCTTTCTGCTTACCCCACCACACCATTTCCCCCAAGTGTCCTCATTATTAGACCCGATTCTTCATCTTCAGTGCAACTGCTTTCAGAGCAGGTCTGGCAAAATGAGCCCTGGAGGCTTTGGCTCCACGCAGTTGATCCAGAAGTTCGCACAGCTTGCGTGGTACTGGTGCCCTCCATACGCCAGCTTAAAGTTATCTGTTTCTGAATTAAAGGCCTGAAAGAACAAGAATTGAAACAAGTGTGACAGTCTCATCTACTCCGGGATCTAGAAACTGGAGAGGAAGATGAATGCTGCACGGGTATCACCCCAGAATGGCACAGCACCGCAGGACCCTCCCAACTCTGAACAGGCCACCCAATCAAAAAATATTTGATTTTAGTCTGCAAAATGTTTGCAGGTGGATAAAAGCTCAACTGTCACACCCAGTGCACCCTTTGCCTGTCAGAGCCTGTGCTGGGAGAGCCATCTGATCAGCAGGCTGCCTGCTCTGACACCCGGCCACTAACTCACCTCATGCATCTTCTACTTCTGCCACGTATCCACCCAAGAGAAAAGCTCCTCCCGGCAGCCAGCAGACACCGACTGCATCTATTTCACTGGCTCACAACTTGCCCTGCTTTAGACAGGTGCAGTTCTAGGTATCAGAGTTGTTTCCCTTTGAATTTGAGCTATTTTTTCTTCTGTTAATTGAATCTCCTTTGCAACAGGAGCTTCTGAACGGAGCGTGTGAAGCCATGGACGAGCTTAAAGCATCTCAGTGTTTGTTGCTAGGAGATACTTTCCAATGCTTCACAGCTACCAAGTCAAAAAAGAAAATATTCTAACCCTGTTCCCCACACCCTGGATTTCCCACAGAGATCCCCAAAAGTGCCGTTGCCTACTACACAGAGCCCAAAGTCAATATTTGTAGCAAAAATAAACCCCTCCAGCTCCACCCCTTCCGCAACAGACACACAGGCAGCTACAAATTCCAAAACTCACTGCAGTGAATTTTCTACCACACGACAGAAGTAGCACAAAACCAGAGAGCCATTCACAAGATACGAGCATGCAGACAAGACAGAGGGGAGGCTCTAGAGCATGTTAGTTGATCAGATCAAGTGTTACGGTCACAAAAAATGACTAGAAGAGAAGGATCAATGATTGGTACAAATTGAGAATGACAGCTGAAAGGCAGTCAGCAGTTCAGCCTTCCACACTCAACTAAGAATGATTCCATAGAGTATGGGTTTTACAGATTCATACTTTTCTAGGAAGCTCTTCCACAGGTTTCTCTTCATTCTGAAATAACGTTGAAACCAAAACGTCAGCAAAACTGCCGGTACACAGGAAAGGGTTGGCATTACTCTGGACGTATCCTGGGATTCCCTCCCAGCTCTGCTAATTGCAACAGTCCCAGTTTCTTCCCCCTTATGGACAATTTTAACTCAACCCTTTATCCACATCCGTGTCATACCCAAACCCAGTGAATACAGGACACTGTTTGAGTCCCATCTATAGGTCAGATTTTGCCTTGGCCACCTCCAGTTACTAATTACAGCCATGAAATGGGGTTTTTTAAGTGCACCCAAGGCCTACACGAAGGTCCATACTGTAAATTGAAAAGGAGTTTACCATGATACTTACTTTACTTCTCGAATCCACGTTTAGGAGGCACACTCCACAGGCGAGGTCTTGGGCATTTTTAATCCCTGGCCGCAGCATACAGGAAGAGAAATCCAGAGAGTGCTCATCTGGCTAAAGAAAGGAGACAAGACAATTTAGGGATTTTCAGTGACTGAAAAAGTTTCAAAATAAAGGCGATTGATCTGGTTGCTACTGAGAGCCGTGGTCTAACAGAAGGGCAACAGGGCAGGGATGGCATTTGACATCTCGTGAGCTGGCGCGTGATTTAATCGAAGCCATTAGTATGTATTTGCCATCCTGCTCTGCAGTCTCCATCAACCTTAATTTATAACGCTCAAGCTCTTGAAAAAGGGTTTGACTACAAAGGAAAGAATTCTTAAATTCCACATTCCCACATCAAAAGGGGAAGAAACTTCTGAGGCAAGAGCCCAGGCGGCGGCTGCTCCGTTTCAGCTGCGGCGCATCCAGAGCCGGAGGAAGATAAAGGGTGGAACGCAACAACTGTTTGTGCAGCTGCAAGGAAATGGGGCACAGGCCAGCACTGCTTTCACTCCTCAGCATGCCAGGTGGGGTCTGGATCGGTGCTTATTGTCCTGAATTCCATGATTGCCTGATCAAAAAAGGGCAGTTGTTACTCTTCCGGAAGCTGGAATATGGCAGAGCAGTACCAAACGGGGTATGAAGGTTAACCAAACCATAGAAGAATTCAAGGCACCAGCAATGCACAAGCTCAGGTTAAAGAGAGGCAAAGGATGGGAGAATAAGCCTGTAAATAAGTAATAGATTAATACAGCCACTTTTCCAGTACATAGCCTTCTGTTTCAGCCACAAGATGAACGACAGCATGAAACTTTACATGAAGGTGGTAGAAAAGTGTCGCCGGTTTGCTGGAAGCCAACAGTGCAAATACAAACAGTGACTAGAAATGCAAGAAGCTTCAAAGGGATGGTGTGATCTAAGACACGTGCACTCTGAATCCACACTCTAGGGATGCTGATCACGCTTCCCTTCCAAATGGCTGCAGAAGAATTGGAATCCTGAAAAAAAACACCAACCCACCCTTTAATCTTTAAGTAGATCAATCAAATTAATAAAGGCACTCTAATATTTGTTTACCAAATGCATGAGTGAAACAAATGAGAAGGTCATCCTGTAATTTGCAGTGAAAAACCACAAGGCTGTGCATAAAATTACCTTGTAACAAAGTCCTTTAAAAGATAAAATTAACCTTTCCAAGCACATGCCTCAGAGCTCCAATTCCTCTCGCCACTTAACTGGCACTTCTGCATCATGTGGGACCTGTGACTGCAACACCAGGGAGGAAGGTGCAGGTTCCACACCTCCCAGTGAAGAAGAGAAACAGAGAGGGAGGATTTTGGGAGCTGCAGGAGTCCCTGTCTCTCAGGTATCTGCAGAGGTGCTCTGTGTGTGGATGTGAAGTAATTCGCAGCTCTTCGCATGTTTAAAACTTATCTGGACTTCTACAGCTCGCAGGACACGTGGCCAAGCTTTGGACTTTAAGGTAATCCCTGTAATCTTCCAAGGAAAAGCACTTAAAGAACTCAATTTTAATCCACTTGCTTAAATCAGGAGAGGATCCTGATAGCTTTTTGGATTGTTGCTATCCACAATGCCAGAGTTCAGACCAGTGTCTGAATCCCACTCGACCAACTTCATCTGCCAAGCAGTAAAATACTGGCAGTCTAACTTTCATACTATGACAGGCAACACAGGACATCACCCAAAACACCTGCTTGCCACCAAAATAACCTGCTTGCCACCAAAATAACCTGCTTGCCACCGCTGTTTGTACTGGAGAGGTTTAAAAGGTGTGAGAGGTGTGTGAAAAGGGACCAATCCTTTGCAATACCCGTTTTGCAGGGAATGCTGGTTGGCTGAAGGTGGCTGGTTCAGGCAGAAACCAAGTTCTCTGAGTGTTGATTGGGATAAATGAGTGTTGATTGGGATGCAGAAGTCTTTAGTGGCCACAGCTGCATTGCAAGAAGGATGCCACAAATTGAAACGTTCACCAGAAACACAACGATGGGCATGATCTGCTTGTTGTCGCTTGACGTGATGCACTAAGAGTTAGAGACTCCTCAGGTACACATGGAGTTAAGGGGATCCATTATGCAAGACAATACCAAGCACCTAGGGATGGATGACTCCCTAAATCCAGGAGTTTTACCGTGGTTAAAGGCAGTAATTTTGCCCTTGCGTTTCCTGTGCACCCAAAGGTGCAAGGTGTTGAAGGACAGGGTGATTTTATTGCTTTCTAATCGTGTGTATTCTGCACCTGGCTTCAGGTTGTCCCTCTTTTTCCAAGTTCCTTTGCAGACCCTTCCCATGGGGGGGCTCCTCTTCGTAAAGGCCACCCCAGAGACAGCCCCTCACTACCCCTGCTTGGGACACTGGCTGGGTTGTGCAGAAAGCTCTCAAGCTCCCACCAGACTGTCTCAGAGCAACTGAGCTTTTCCTGGCAGTTCTGTCCAGAGGAGGAGAAGCTATTCAGTCTGTAGTGGGAACCAAAACAAACTTTGGCATTTCCAAAGGCAGAGAGAAAGGAAAACAGTTTAGTTATTCCTGCATTGCCACACTGTGTGCTCCTGGACTGCGAGTGTTCAAACTAACAGTGGGGATGTTAGGAACACAACGGTGTCCACATTACTCTGGATTCATACAATGGCTTGTTTGAATTTTAGTAAGTTTCCCACATTGGAGAGGTCCACAGACACACAGGACATCATCTAAATCATCAAGGCACTATGACAGACAACAGGATGTTTGTGCATCAATTACAATTTTCTTACAGAGAGCTTTAAACTGGATTTCACAAGTAAGCACATTTCCATTCTGGAAGAGCAAAATAAAACTGCAAAGTTAGGACACCCCCTGAAGTCTCCTTACATAGAGCTGTGACATTTCTTTTAGTAAAGACAGTTTAGTTTGGGTCTTACCGTTAAAGCAGCAAGAGACATGAAGCTTATTAGGTTGTTCCACACTTTATCAATATCCTTCAGCAGCTGCTGGAGCTTCTCACTACAAACAGCAGTGGCTTTGATGCCCAGTTCAACTCTCTTCGTTACTCTGTAGACTTCAACAACCCCTGGTGATGCAAAACAGAGGGGAGAGCTGCAGAGCATTCGCTGCGAGCACTGGTTTCTCAAACTTCAGCTCAGCAGCAGCACCAAAGAGCCACGGCACACACGGGCAGGTATTGCAAAGCAGTAGTTAGATTTATTTACCAGAGGAGTTGTTCACTGCTTCAGTGAGGGCAAAGACTAATCTAAGAAATAATTCTGCTGTGGAAAGGGTGATTGTATGTTGGTTTTTCAGAGGAGAACTTTCAGCGTAAGAGACACAGTAAATGAAAACATACCTAGCAAATATTCCATGCCTTGAGCAGACTGGATGACTTCAGTGCAAACGGATGAACTACTTATTCCATTTAAGGTATCATTTGCTTTCTTTATGACCTGGTGGAAATGAATTTCATCAAATGATGGTGTTATCTCCCTTAAAATAATTATCACGGACCAGATTGTCCCCAGCAGAAACCGTTGCACAGAAAAGGAAGCAAATTAACTAAGAAATAATTGCCATACTCCATCACATGTTTTTAGCTATTCATGCTGGAACTCTGAGTAGATCAGGAGAAAAGGATGAACATTGAAAACCTTAACGTATTCCCTCAAATATTTCCCTGGCCAACAAAACAGTTTCAGGAGCACGCATGCATAGCTATCTGGTTTAATAATAGCATTCAGTTTGGCCTGTCTAATGCTCCAATGCAAAGAAGAAAATTTAAGGAAAACTAATGTGGCTGTGGAACATCTGACACCCATTACCAGGAAACTGATGGCTCCTCTGCACAGTACATTACCCACGCCTGCTTCTCCAGAAGGGCTGAAGAGCCAGAGGCTGGCATCGGTGCCCCGAACAGCGTGCCTTCCTGGGCACCCAGGCTGCAGGAACAGCCCGTGCACTACTTAGCTTGGAAAATTTGGCAAAAGCCAAACTAAGCGTGAATGACAGGGAGATTAGCACAGGATCTGTCACTGGGGAGGTAAGGCTTCTGCTGCGTGCCAGCTTTTGGGTTAAAAATGGTAATCCACTGGGCTGAGTCGCACCCTTTCCATGCCTGTGTGGTCTTAAACAGTGACAGAGGCAGTACCTACAGGAGAAGGTTCCACACTTACCTGCAGGGCACTCTCCAAGCATCTCTGCCATTCGTATGCATACCTCTCACTTTCCTAGGGGAAAGAAAAGGAGAGTCTGAATCTGTTCCTGCACACGTTGGCCTTTCTCCTGTCACAACTGACCTACGGGACACAGGTATTTTAAGAGACTATTTGCAGATATGCTATGCAAAAAAATTAACATACCTATTCCTAATTTCCCCCTCCATTCTTTAAATACACTCTTTGTACCTGAACTCTGAAATTTGATTTCTGGGAGTTAGAGCTAGTTTCAAAAAGAAGAACATATATGAATGGGTGAACTGTTTGCACTGCACACACCTACTCCCAGTGCATATCTTACAGGTCTGCTGTTCTAGAAATGGGGATTAGCAGAATTTAATCAGAGTCCTTTTACCATCTTTTCTCAAGATGAGCAAAAGAAATAACTACCACACAGCCAAAATGTTGTCATTTCCCAAAGCCAGAGGTCTGAGTGCCAAATCTGGGATTAGATTTAAGTCGTAACTAATTTCTAGTTACAAGCTTAGACTGAAAGGTCAAGTGATTCTGATTGACTTTCAGACAAGAGCATTTTTCTCCCCACTTCACAGGACTTTAAGGAAAGGAGAAAGGAGAGAAAAAACCCCTCCTTTAAGAGCAGTTGACAAACAAAACATCTAACCTTACACAGGTGTCATCTTAGAGAGCCCTACCCTACATTCACGCAGCTAAAGTCCCGAAGAGCAGGGATACAGAACACCCTCGATGTCACACTGATGGAAGCCACTGCCAATTTCCTTACATTCCAGACAACCCCTTACCTCGACTTCCCCTGTCAAGTCTTTGTATTTGTCTCTGATGACAGGCAAAGCTGGCTTCTCACTCAGAGTGTTGGAACGATCTCTGAACGGCTGCTCCAAAACAGGCAGAGGTGCAGAGCGACTTATTTCTCGGTCACCTAGACTTAAGCTCCTTTTATGAGAGCCTGAAAAGTTAGGATATAAACAAGTTAAGTCTTTTATTCATGAAGGCATGGGCTATTTTAAATGAATAAACTAGTGGCAAGGGATAGACTGCAAGTCCAGAAGAAGAAAGTCTTCTATTCTACTCAGTGACTGGTGCAAATTTCCCCAGTTCCTCAACTCTTACCAATTTTTTTTGGCACAAATTATTATTATTTTTTTCTTTGTAGAAAGAGACCTGCTCCAAATGCAATAGAAATCAATGAGAAGATTCAGCTTGGTTCCAGAAGCCTTTGTAACAGTCCCCACTGGGTAATTTATCATTTGATTAGAAAAATGAGCCTTTGATAAGCAAATGCACACCAGGCTTCCTCCACCCCGAGCAGGCTTACCTTGCACAGACAGGTCAAAGGTAGCCAGTTCACTCCTGATCATTTCTTCACTAGATTTCATCTTGCCTTGAGACGTTGCCACCAAGAAGTCAAACTTGCTGATTTTTGGCTTTTCACTTTGGAATTCTCCAAAGTCATCCGTGGACTCTCTCCGCAGTTCAGAAGAGATGCCACTAGCGAGGAAATCTGCGTCTTGGTTCGTGTCAGTGGCTGCTGCTGCTGCTGCATCCTGTGCTTCTGATGATGGTCGGGCAAAATCACCAAAGTCTCCAATGTCATCATCACTTGGACCGCCGGGTATTGGTCCAGAGTCTTTAAAGTTTGCAAAGGCTGCAAAGGAAACATCCTGTAAAGCATCCTCGCTAGAAAAGGTTGTCACTTTGGAAACTGTTGTCATGGTAATGTTTTCTGAACTGCCAAACAAAGTCTCCTTCTTCTGAAGGACAGAAGTAGCCGCAGAGGATCCACTTCCTGAGGACTGGACAAAGGAGGAGAGCTTCTTGCCCTGCTGAATGTCTTCCTTGTCGGACCAGTCATAGCTTGCCAGGCTGCTGACTGCAGACCCACTGTTACAGCTTCCAAATGGGGCACATTTTAAGTCATCTATATCTGAGAAAAACAAACCCCTACAATTAGAAGCTGAAGTCCAAACATTAATCTCTCTAAAAACAACAGCAGCTTGCAAGAGTCTTAAAAGAACTGCGAGAACACACACGGTGAACTGTTGTTTCAGTAAGGCTTAGAGTTTGCACAAAAATAATCTGAAGAATACCTAAGTGTTTAACACAGAAGTTTCTCAGCTTAATAAGCGCGAGGCTTAACCTTTGGATATTGTCCTGGATTTTAAGCTGAAAGTCAGCATCCCACTGTGGGCTGTGAAGAAACACAAAACCCAGTAAATGTCTCTGGACAGTACAGCCTGCCCAGCTCACCAGTGCAGTTTTCTGATGCTGGCTGCAGAATCTACAATCAAAATGTAAACATTAGCAACTCAAACATCTTACCACATTATTTCATCTTATCGAAACCACCCACACACAGGACTGGGCTCACTTTTCCATTCCCATTATAAAGTCTTAATACACTTGAATTTTATACTCCTGCTTTGCTACAAGTAATGTATAGAAACGTGCTGCAGGAATTATTATTTTTTTTTAAAAAACCCAGAAATTCCACTTCAGCTTTTCAGAGTCACCGCGGTGCCGTGCAGCCGACTCCTCAGACTCACAGCTGGGAACGACAGGAATATGGTGAAGGTCTTGTTGCAGCTTTCACAAACTATTCATTCCGTTAAGTACAGAGAAAATCCAATTATTCTGCAGAAAGTTCCAAACATTTATACTCACCCAGCAATTACATGGCCCAATAGGTTCTCCTCAGTGCCAGGAGCAGGTATGGGATCTAGGCTGGTTGCTTACACTAGAGCCAGCACAGGAGCCTGCACAGTGACCGGGGGCTGCTGGGCTTTGTCTGCCCCTCATTCAACTGATCTTTCACGTTTAGCCTGAGATTGATCCATAGCGAAGGCACAAAGAGCCAGGGGCTGGGTACTTTTCATTAAAGCATTTAAAAAAAAAAAAAGCCCTCCAATACCACATTTGGCATTTGTTTTCCAGCATTAACAATTGTCACTTTGGATTAGACGTTGGGCTGCTGCTCGCTGCCTGGGGTCAAACGAGCTGGAGGTAAAGCAAACCCAAACCAGGAGATAGGTTCTCTCGGGGTTGTTTTAACTGAGAGTCTCCTGGTAAACGTGATGGTCCTGAGCAGCTGGCAGGCAGCACCAGCAACTTGGGTTTCACACGGCCAGGGCGGGAGCAAGCTGACTTTCCAGCTGCCCTCTTTATCCAATCTGGCCACCCCAGCCTGAGGATTAAGCCATTTTAACAAAACCTTTCTGCCTTCCTCTATTCATCTTAGTGGAAGGGCAGAGCACGCCACGCTCTAGGCTGCTTGCCAGGCATGACCCACATACACCACTAATTAAAAAGTCCCAACAGATACACAACGCAAGGACAGCGCTGAATGGCTCCTGGAAGGAAAGGCCCCTTGAGCTGGGTCGGCACGGCATGGTGTGTCATCCACCAGATCTTCCCTGGGGACCATCAGCATCCCCCTCCAGCTGCTGCATCTGCGGACGGCAGCGTCTCAGCAACAAACCCGAGCACCCTGCGCGTACACAGCAAGCTTTCCAAGTGCCACTCCAGTCTGAGAGCTGTAGAGCAAGCAGTTTGCAGAAGGGCAGGCGGACGAGAGATGAAATCACCTGCTCATGGCAAAGCTGGACAGAAAGAAGGCTCCGAGGTGAAAAAGGAGCCGACTTGCAAGGGATTGGTAAATTATCACAAGAAACCACACCTTGTGCTCTCAAATATATGGTTTGCTTGAAAGAAGTTAAATGAAAGCTTGGCTAGTTAATGAGAGTGCCAGAAAAGCCGCCAATATGTTAGCCAACTGTAATTAATCCTGGGATCTTGAAAATACCACTGGGTACTAGGCAACCTCTTTTTTTTTTCCTATTTCTGTTGACTCCAAAACCCTGCAGATTTAAGCACCGCTATTGTTTCAGTGTTCACCAGGAAAAGAGAGGAAAAAAGAGTGATGATCCCACCGCGAAGATCTGCACCATCTCTCTGATAGCTGGTAGGAGCTGGAGCTGAAAACAGACCCTGAAGGAGCTGGTCAGTGTACTCCTCCTGCTCTGAGCCTGGCTCAGGGACAGGCAGGATCAGCAGCAGGCTGGAGGGAGGGAGCCCTGAACTCATTGTGCTTCTCCTGCAATCAATAGGTCACGGCAGGGAAGGCAGAATGGTGTTTTAATTATTCACAAACTAAGATTCGAGATGCTCTACGTGAATCCCATCTGCACAGGGGCAAGAGCTGAGCTGAGATGCAATAGTTAGTTCTGTGTATTTTATTTATTGGGATAGTTACAAAAGGATTACTCTGGTGAATAAACTTTCCTACGAGTGTTCTATTACAGGAAAAATAGCGTGTTCGGAGACAAGGTGTTTACAGCTAAAGCAAGCCTAAGCCAATTTAGTGAGAAGTATGGAAAATAAGAATGTCTCTGGAACTGTCCATAACCCAAGGTAAACTGGCTTCAAGAAGAATTCTTAAGCTATTGCAAAACCCCCGTGTCTCGCTGCGCTACGCACTGACTTCAGAGGATCGCTTGCCACGAGTTAGGTGTTTTTGAATAGAGGAAGTAAAATCATAACCTTTGCCACAGCTACACAAAGAGAGAAGCTCCTCCAAGCTCTTTGCAGATTTGCTGCATAATGAAGAGAGCAGCTTTTCCCCTCTGATGGGGAGCAGAGCAACTCACCACCAGACTAACGAGCAAAGAAGCAGTTTCCATGTGAAAAGCACTTGCTGGCTGGCCCCAGAGAACTCTTGGTGATGTGGGCATCTTTATTACTGCTAGCAAAAGGTTGGTTTATTAAGCAGTGTTAAGAACTGCTCCTCCAACAGCCTTTTTCTTAAAGACCATCGATACGTGTACTGAATAAAGAGGCTCCAGTTACAGTGCTGCAGCTCTAGCCCCTGATGTAATAAAAGGTTCATTTTGCCACTATCACAATTCACACGGTAAAACAATGCACGTGTATCACTGATATTTTTTCTTCAAAGCAGGAGATGATTAAGTGGAAAAAAATAAATGACTTCTAAGCATCACACTCAGCAAAGAGAGAAGCTACAGAGCTATCACCAGTTCCTCCTGGAGGAGAGTTGTGGGAAGAGCCAAATCTGAATGGGTGAAAGCATCAGATTTTAGCAAACAAAAACATATAAGCAAAGACTTGTATTGCAAATTCTGTGCAAAAGCTTTGTTTTGGAGACACAGTCTTCTTCTGTAAGTTAGAAGTGATTTCTTAGGTGGCATGCAGGGAAGGGCCTGGGGAAGCAGGGCAATCCTGAACGGGTCACGCGTTAGGAATCCCACAGTCCTACCAAGACAGACATCAGGAGATCCATCATCAAACCCCAGTATTCCTTCGTAATCTCAGCAGCAATTCCGTGGTGTCTTTCAGAAATGACACCAGCCATTTGAGTTTAGTGTAGCCAATAAAATCCAGGAGCTCTTCCTCCCCCAGGGCTCAAGCCACACGTCATTAGCACGACCAGCCTGGTACTGGTGAGACCCCAGATTAAATACACTGGATATAGATTCTCAAATCACTTATAGGTGGGGGCAGGGGGGTGGCTGTGCTTGTCTGTAAAAAACGAAGCCAGATCCTTTCAAATACCACATAACCACACTATTTTTCCTTTAAAAATATTTTCTAGTAGGCCAAGAATGGAAAAAATGATCTTCAGTGTCACGCTGGAGCGCAGTAAGTTTCCAAAAGCTTCAGGAACCAGACCCAGTTTGTATTTCTTCCAAAGCAGAAGGTTTGACTTCTTTACCAGTTACTTTCCACCCACTCTGAACCACCAAACCCCCAGTCCACCCTGCCTGCTCTTCACCTGGGGACAGCTACAGCTACACCAGCCAGCTGGAGGGAGGTGAAGCAGCAGCTGCCCAGGGATGCCCAGAACACGGAGTGCAGCTGAACCCCTGCTTCCCACCGTCCTCTGGTCTACAGAAGAGCTGCACGTCCTTCCTTTGAGCCCACTACAACAATTCCTTTCAACAACCAAGGATTGAGTTCTAGCTGGAGGCGATCTACAAGCTGGAGCCTTCAATGTCAACAGATTTAATCACTGAAGGAAAACTGACAGCATCAGTGACATTCGAAAGCAAGCTGAGAGAGACCACTCAGAAGACTGTCATATACTGGGTGATTTGAACCAACACACGAGGCTTTCAACTTCTCCTATTGCCATTTGTATTAAATTCTGATGAACAAACACAACTCAGTGTCATCTTCTGATTGTTAGGGTGGTACAGATGGTTCCTGGTGGAACAGCATCAGCGCACATGCACCAGAGCTGTTAACTAACAATGGGAACACCACCAGCAGCCCAGGGACTGGAGGGGGACAGGCACCACCTCCTCACTGCTGCCAGGGGGTTTCACCCCATGAAGGCAGGGAAGAACACAGCACCTTGTACCTACTGCTGCTACCTGTGTCCTGCCTATCAGCAAGCAAACAAATCGAAGGCGAGTGAAGTCTGGGAAAGGTGTTAATGCTAAAGGGAGTTGCTCCAGTTGACTCCCACTGAAGAATGGCAGTACCAGGCACTGCTGAGGTGGAAACCACCAGCAGTGCTGGCTGCAAGATAAAATGAAAGAAAAAGCAGAGAAAAGCCATCAAACCTTGTGGAATTAAAGAAATGGCTGGTTATTTTGTAATGATGGTGATGAAGAACGTTCTGCAGCAGAAGGCAGACCCCCTGAGCCAGCACTGGAAGCAGAGGCAGCCGAGCTCCCACCTGCAGGAGCCCAGGGCAGTGGCTGCGTCTCCGCGCCCGTCGGCTCGGCTTGGACGGCGCTCAGAGAACGCGTCCGCACCCTCTGCCCTTAGAGGCCTTTGCAGGCTAAATAAGCATTGTTAAGCTCTTCTGTTTCCAGAATTACACTAAATGAGAGCAAGTGGGTGAATCTGACTGTCAAGTCTGGACAAAAATGTAATAAAGGGCCACGAACGTTCCTCTCCCTCCTCCAGGTATGATTACCTGAACAGACACCAGCAGCACGAGCCCTGCAGAATGAAGTCTCTCAGGTTGATGCTCAAGCTTTCAGTTTAAAAAGCTCTAGGGCTGGGCATAACCCACTGGGTCTGCAGAATGAAAGAAGGGTGGTGGCTGGGGTTTTAGTTGTTTGGTTTTTCTTTTAGTCTCTCAATATTGGCACCAAGAAGAAAAAACTTATTCTGCTTTCTGGTCTGGTTTTGCTCATGGCAAGGAACTACAAAAGCCCAGCTCGCACCGGCCTAACACTTTATTCCACATCTCAATTGTTTTCAGGGTTTTTTTTTTACCTTGTCTGTTAATTTGATGCTAACCCCAAACTACTAGTGGCCCAGGATTAGGAGGAATTCAAAGTGACATAATTTCGTGACACAAATTTGCAGTTGTCACTCATGTTTGAGAGTTTCCATATTCAGAAAGGCAGGAGTTCCCAAACAGAAAGACAGAAGCAGGGCCCTTCACCTTGGGGCACCGATTAACTCACTCTAGATTAGCTAAATAAATATCAGAATATTGTTTAAAGGGCTCCTACTCAAAGTGACACATTCTCCTGCTGGTCCCCCTCACAAAGGTGTATCATGACCTTGGTTGGCAGCAGGGAAATCCAGATGAGGAGACAACAGGACAAAGAAAAACATCACTTCTGTCTTCAGTCCAAACTACACCCTCCAAACCAGCTCACAGAAACAACCCTGCCATCCACACACGTCCTCTATTCAACCCCTCTCCAAAACTGCTCTTTGGAAAGATGTGATTTAGCCCAATAGGAAAAGACTCAGAAGCGCAGAGGGAGCGAGGTGAAAGTGCTGGAAGAGGAGAAAGAAGCTCACCCACACGCTGCTCTGCGGGAGAAAGGCACCCACCAGCTCAAGGGGATACTATAACTTTAAACTTTCTGGGTTTTAGGAAAATAAAATTAAAAAAGAGATACACAATTGCTGGTTTGCAACAAATCACACACATCCCCGCATTTTCAAAATATGCCAAGATAATATTTATTAACACAGCAGGACTTACAGGTCACAAAAGATAGTGATACACAGGAGCTCGTAAGGGCGTTATCAGAATAAAGCATGCAGGTCAATACTTGCAGAAGAGAGATATCAAAGCAGATCTGAGAAGGCACATTCACACAGGAAATGTTTAGTTGAAATTAGACATTAGAAAAGCAGGAAAAAAAAAGAAATTACCAACCCTGAAGTCGATTAAAATATACAGACACCTCCAATAATGCCAAAGAAAAAGGTACTTTACAGCTTTGCAAGTGCAGCAAATGATAACCCTTTGAGAATACCCAGGCCAGGGCACGCTCGCTGCAGCGTTCGTTCGGCAGGATGTGGAACAAATGAGGTTCATCTGACTAGGTGTTAATTAAAATGCTTTTGTCTGGGGCTGAAATGTAAATTTGGGTGAAAAGAAGCAGCCTGGTTGAAACTAACAGCATGCAGCCAGGGCTCAAAGGGTTATACGAAGTAAATGCAAGAGAAATCAGGCAACATTAGTATAATTTTCCTTCCACACAAAGAATTATAGCAAAGTTTAAAGAGACAGTATCCCCTTCGGAGAGAGCAAAACTGAAAACCTTCCTTCCCTCAGAGAGCAAGGTCAGTCATATGGGAGGCAACTCAACATTTTCTTTCCACTTCCCAGCATAAGCAACCTACCTGCCCACACCTGGAAGCTACGCAACATGAAAGCTCAATGGCCAAAGGATAAAGACCCTGGTATCGGCGTGTCAGGAAAGTCAAATCATCTGTCAGCACCTCTGTCCTGCTGCTGCATCACTGGAGATGTGACACGATGCTGGCAAACACACAGTTCCCAATGACTGGTCTCCCATTTCTCAGGATGACAAAGGGATACTGTCCCTTTTTGACATTCGATTTACAGAGCAGAGAAAATTAAGAGGAGAAAAAAATAATAATAATAAAAAAATCTGCTTTATAACTTCATGTAAACTGAAAAAAAAAAAAAAAGGACTTGAACATCAGCAGTTCATAGCTTGAAATGCATCAAACACACATAAGGGAACACACGAGCACAGGAGGATTCCTAACGGATCGGCCAGAGCGCTCGCTGCTACGGAATCCAAAGAGAGTTAAATGGAGTCAGACTCTCCCTGTGGAGAAACACCTAGCTTGGCACCGTAGGAGAATACAGACTTGGTTAAGTTTCATAAAAATAGCTTCTAACTAATACTTCAGAGTTCAAAAGTTTAGCAACAAGCACACGATGGGCTAACCCCCTTTAGACAAACCCAAAGAAGTCTTTCCTGCCACGAACGGCAATTAGCAATCACTGATTCCCGTGGCAAATCTCACGTCCTGTAGAAGAGCTACATAAGTCAAACTACCACCAAAAGAGGCTAGAAAAATACTAGGAAAAAGTGCTTTCAAAACCAAAGTAGACATTCAAGAATACACTGGAGGTGCTACGTTTTTGACAGCTCACTCAGCTTGGAGTTTCACCAAGCGCTAATATGAAAATTAAACGTCTTTGCTAATAAATTATTCCTGATATTTTGTACCCTGTTATAGAGCATCTTCCACTTCAAAGTTGCCAACTTCATCCTCTCCCCTACTTAAAAATAGCATATAATGCAAAAGTACAGTACTGTATATTTCCTCTGCCCCTATCTGAGAAATGCAATCAGTGTTTGATGTGGAAATACCCGGTCGTTGCAGGAACAGCTTTTACGTGGACATTTTCTAGGCTCCCCCTGCTCAGAAAAGCCTCTGACTGCACAACGCTTGTCGCCAGAACACAGTCACGGTTCCTGTATTATTGAAGGCCACAGAACATTTAACTGCATCTTACCTCCCTCTGTACACGTGAAAACAAAAAGCAGGACACTTGTGGAATTTGGTTTATGATACGGGATCAGATCGGAGGTGGTCAGTTCACTCTCGGGAGTACTTTCGTAAAGGGAAATAAAAGAAGGTGAAAACTTGATAAGGAGAAAGGAGAAGTCCTGTGGTTTTTAAACTGAGCTCCAGGAATTACCAATCACAACAGACATTTACAGGCCCTCTGCAGTTCCTCCAACGAGGGGGTTAACTCTAAAAAGCCTACGCAACACTTCTACTGGCGATCCTGCTAAATACTGGCTGCCCAGATCGAGCCCCACTGTACTGGGAACACACTGGTGGTGGTGAGGAGACAGCTTTTCATTAACAGCACAAATTAGTTTTCTGCCACCCAAGCACAGAGCGGGTTAAGTCACCAAGCCAAACGCTTTGTTGAAACCAAGAGCTAGAAGTGAGGCTCTGCCGTTCATCTTGCTAATATAAATGGAATGACATTGTTTGCATCGGGACATTTTCCACTCGAATCCCTTAGGTGGCAATAGCTAACAGGTACCAGTCATAGGATGTTGTCAAATCTCAAAATTAAACTGGCGTGGAGTTCAAACTGTTCAATCTATTTATAGCCTTCCAAGACAAAAAACAAACGCTGCCCTGCTGGGGGGCTGTTGGCGGGCACACAGATCGGGAAGTCTTTCACTGAGGAAAGACCAGTGCATAATACTGGAATTTAGCACACAGAAGAACACCCAAATCTCCATCGCCTACGTTACCAGAGCAATCTAACCAGTTCCTCACCTGCTGCTGGTGGATGCTGGCCACTAACTGTTGGCAAATCCAAAGAGCTATCAGACATGACATGCTTAAGATCTCCTCCCACATCAGCCAGTTTCATGTCAAACTGAACAGACAAGGCGTCTTCAGAATCCTCCTTGCCCACACTGCTGCCACCAATAGAAGGGAGATCCAGAGACTTCACCGAAGCAGAGTCTTCTTTGGCCTGCTTGAAAGCTGCGACTTTGTCCACCAGGGATTTATCGGCGCTGCTGCACGTGGAAGAAAACTTGTTAGAGTGGAAGTCGGCAAAGTCATCATCGCTCTTCCCTGAGGAAAGGGCATTGTCCTTCGCCTCCTCAAAGCCTGCTCCAGAGCCCTCCAGAGAGAGCTGCTTGAAGATATCGTACTTGGTGGGGGTAGCAGCGGTGGCAGAACTCTGCCCGCTCTTCGCCGTGCTGGCGGACGAGCCAGGCTGAGGAACAGGACTGGCCTCTGGCTTAAGTGCATTGTACTTCTCATCTGGCTTTTGTTCGGAAAATCCGCTGCTGTTGTTGAAAGCCATAAAATCTGCAAAGTCATCTTGCCCACTGGCTGATGTGGAGTTAGAAAATTCTCCAAAGAGGTTGAACTCTCCGAAGTCATCCGCTAAGCTCGAACTTTTGCTGGGTGCAGGCTGGGCATTGGTAGATGGAAGGGGTGGTGGAGGAAAGGAGCCGGGTTTTGATGTATTAAAAGCAGGTGGAAAAGGTGGCTGCTTGTTTTCTCCAGGTGAGGAAAAGAGATCCAAGTCTGCTAGGTTCAAAGAGGTCTTTGCTTGTGTTTGCTGCTTTGACTGACCGGGCAGAGAAGGGAAGGACGCGGGGAAAGTTTTGTCTTTCGTAGGTGGCTCTAATGGTGAGATACTGTCAGCGGTTTTAAAATCTGTGAAACCGTCATCGGCTCCTGTAGGCTTGAACTCTGCCAGGTTGTCTCCTGAGGGGAAAAAAAAAAGACAAAAAATGAATAAGACACCGCAGTGGCAAACAAATACATCATACTCACACCATGCAAACAAATGATTTCATGCAATGTCAGTAGTTTTTATGCAAACTATTTAAATTAAGACCTCAGGATGCAAGTAGAATTGCAAACTCAACTTCTAGGAGCCACACAAGTTTCAAGGTCAGCAATTCTCTTATTCATTCCAGCAAACACTCGGGTCTTTCCAATAGCCACAGTCGTATTAAATCCCCGTTAGGCTAAGTCAACACCAAAAGGAACCACAACCAACAGATTCAAAAGGTGATCAGCCCTGTCTCGTTCAGCTTCCACCCGAGTTCTTTTCCCCACCTCATCCTTCTCCTACTTGCCAAGCAGTGACTAATCTTGAATGTCACTGACACCACGATAGCATTTGCTTTCTTACAGCAGCACTTCTCCCCTCTCCGGACTGTTGCTCAAATGCAGTCCCTTCCTGGGGTTGAGACAGAAGCAGCCCCGCTGGTAAGCTGAAGGGGAACAGGGGTGAGACCAGCCCAACTTTCCTGGCAGCTGAAGGTACTTTTGAAAAAGGAAGGAGGACAGGTGACAAGCCTTTCCAGCCAGGCAGGACATGAGGGGGACCCCAGTGAGTAGAAGAGACAAAGACCCAAACAGAAGAACACACAAGGTGGTGATCCTAACGCCTCGGTTGAGAACATTTTTAAGCTCTCATTTTAATCTATCATCTTTTCCTTCTGCCAGGTTCACTGAGATGTACTGCAGTGTTCAGCAGTCGCAAGAGAACTGAGGCACCTTCCAGCTTCTGCTAAGACTGACTCCAATTTTGCTAAGAAGCTTGGAGATAACTTTCACATGGAAGCGAGCGTGATTAATCATAAGATGTGCGGATCTCTAGCTCAGCTCCCCACTGCATGTAAGATCGTGCTGCAGAAGGCTTATAATTTAAACCTGATTAAACCTTAGGTAACAGTGTTGTCATTTCACATACATTAAATATTTTGGTGTACTGATTTCATAAGTTTCTTCCTGTTCATACACATTTATTTCTTTTTTACAAAGCAATTGCTTTTGAGCATGAAAAATATCAAGCTGTTTAACCCATTCACCAGCACGCACACCCTCAGAGTTGGCATTTTGAGGTATAGATGCATACTTTAAAAGAAGTGCCCAATAAACAGGTTTTGTTCTGGTTTAGAAGTGCACCATTAACATTTTATTTTTAAACTACCACAGAGCATCACACTTTAAATTAGTGTCACACTTTAAATTAGTCAAACAAAGATTTAAAAGAACACTTTTCCTAACGGCAGGAAAGCACCATGACCATACCTGACATATTCTTCCATCCTCCCTCCCCTCCAAATCAATTCCCTTGGCCCAGTAACAATACAAATATCCAGGAAATTGCTACTCATTGATTGAAACTAAAGCATCACAGCAAACTAAACTTACTGACGGACTGCAAACTTTTCCATTAGCAGTGTAAGCTGGTGAAAGGGTTAAGAGTGGTCAGACCTGGGTAGCAGGCAAACAGAGTACTTTTCTCTCTTGTAGAACACGCATGGAAAGAGATAAACTGTTATTTCAATTCATTGCATGCATTTAATCCCAAAGAGGTACTGAGCAGAAAAACCTCACGAAACATTACAGGAGTTTCAGAAACTCTCTGTCTGAAAAAAACAAGTCTGTCTTTGAAAAATAAGTAGTAGGAGTGAACTCGGGTAAGCAGTTTTATCCTACTTGCTGAAGTTATCTGACTGGGGAGCAAAATGTTGGGTAGAACATGAACATATTACTAACTTAACCTGACCCTTTGCAGCTATCTTCTGATCGATCTACTGATAGTATGTGCAAACTAGTAGAGTTTGAGATGGCTTTTGTGCCCCACTGGTTAAAAAAAATTGAAATTACCACTTACTGCATAAATGAGCTAGACACGGATGGCTCTGGAAAAGGCTTAGGGAGACTCTGCTTCTAGAACTACACAGAGGTTGAACCTCAGGTGCCATCCAAGTTTTGCTTTTCTCAGTCAAAAGCAGTGAAGCACAAGTTTCAAAATAAGTGATCAGATTTATTCTTAGAGCACCAGAGAGCATGAAAAGTTTAAATTCTGCCCTAACAATAGAAACAAGCTGCACCTTATTCTAAGAATACACGAGTCCTTAGTTAAAATGAACAAATTCCAAGCCTATTGTTTTATTTTAAAGTAAAACTCAGAAGCACCCAGAAGAAATGCCAATCATCTAGAACTACAATTTCTAGATTGTTCCAATAGCAAATGACACTGTTTTTTCAGGATGCTTCCTGTAAGTTGCTTAGAGAAGCAGAAGCACCATCATTCTAGAAATCTAGCAGTGGAAAATCTGCTGCTCTTAGAGAGCAGCTGAAAAAATATAATGAAAAATATGTTAAACCAGCTGCAATCCCCACACCACTTACCTAAGTATTTGCTCTCCGATGGTTGTTCCAGTTCACGGAAAGCACTATACTTGTCTCCACAATCTGGTGAGTGTGAGAAAAGAAATACATTTACCTAAAGATACGAGGAGTTCATGTCATCAATTGTACATTGGCATAATTGCTCTGATTTTTAACTATTATTCTTACCAATGCCAAAAGCAAGATATGTGAAATATTATAAAGAATTGCTCATAGCAGTTATATATTTTCCTTTTACCTCCAAAGGTAGCTGTACTTTCAGAAGGCTTCTCAGCTGCCATTCCTTTAAACACAGCATATTTATCAGTTGATGAGAGTGCCTTATTACCTGGGAGTGGCATTAGTAAAGAAGGAACACTAAAAACAAAACAGATAAAAGCAAAGTTCCTTAAAGTATCTGTAAGAAAATCAGCATTTCCAGGTCTTACTTTAAAGAGCCTCTTATTATGACTACACAGCTACAGTTACTAAACCTATGATCATACCCTAGGAAGTTCTTAACCAGGAGCCTGATGTGAACCACTTCAGTATCTATTAAGCCTGTGAACGGGCAGCGCAGTAACTGAGGGGTGAACTCTCACTTTCTATCACCCAATCGTGTTTCTTTAGGCCAGAAGTCAATTTTCACCCGTCTTAATTTGTACCAAAACAAGAACAAAACACTCCAGAAGTTCACACCGCAGGAATTCTTAGCCCAGGAGACAACAAGCACACAGGCACACCCCAGGGATCTCTATTGGTTAATTTATCACTTTGCCCAGGGCAGCGTAAGGACAATTCTCCCAGACAGAACTAGATACAGTAAGGTTAAACTGCATGAGGTTTTGCCAGCCCCATACCTTCAGCTTCTCTACTTCTGATTATACCTCATTACACATTGCAAAACTGAAGAGGCTAAATCGGAAGCACCGGTCAAAAGGAAGGAAAGGATAGCTTGGAATTTTGGTCAGCACAGCCCAGCGAGTTCAGGCCACTATCTAATCAGTGAAACGAGGATCAGTCCAGTTACAAGAGCCAACCTCTTTGCCCGTAACCGCACTCTGCATCCTAAACCTGCCATCATAACCTCACGCCACGTTTGCAATTGCTGCAAGATTTAGAAGCCGTTCTGCGAGAGCTTCCCTTGCCCTCCACACAAGCCCCCTTATCAGACCTTGGCAGCTCTACAGAACAACATCCTTTACATATGAATGATGCATTTTACCTCCAGTTTATGTCATTCAACACCAGGCACATTGAAAACGTGAATGAATTTCTATGGCATTCTTCGGCCTGAAGCAAGAATCTTTCCAGAGCCATTTAAATCTCCTTATCAGCAGCCTACAAGCAACACACAAGCCTAGCACTCGCACAGGCGGGCTAATGATGGTGTGCGATGCTTGCAGACAGACAGCAAGATGTCAAAAAAATAGAGCTTATGGTAATATAATTAAATTTCGCCTCCCTGCAAAACAGGCTATTAGATATGCAATCTTGGCAAATGCAATGGTTAATCATCTGTACTCTACAGATGGCTTTTTTTTTTTTGAAGAAAGCTCCATAAGCAATTAGATTATAGCTCATTGTAACATTCTGTTCAAAACCCGACGCTTTTACAACTGAATAAAGAGAACTGCTGCAGTGAAAAAGAAACCCCATTTTTAAAGGGGGTATTCATTTTATTTCATTTTTTTTAACACGATCCCCTACTTCCCACTGTGGAATTTACAAACCTTTCTGTTCAGAACTTTCTGAACAGCTTCGATCGCCGTGCGAAGCCTGAGACAATGAAAGATAGACCTAAGATAAAGCAGCTTCAGATGCGCGTTGCTTTGATTGACATCAGCAAAATGAAATGTTTCACACTGTGCCTAACAGCGTTCTGTGAAACACAACACCTTGGTTTAGCATCTCCTATCGACCTCACCACCGAGGAAGCGACTGGAGATCACTGTTACCTGGAAAGCACGGGTTCTGTTTGCCACTAAGAGCCATCAGCTCAACGCACAGAATATTCACATGGCCCACACAGACACCTGGCAGGTATGTAAAAGTTTGCCGTGTGTGGGAAAAGGAAACAACAGGAACATTTTGTAATCGTGGGGATTTGAAAGATTAACTGTAAACTCTCAAAGGGAGTAACCATGCTTAGTTTTGTTATACAGAACTTGCCCAATCCGGAATTACGTTTTGGCAGTCTCCCAAATGAAAAGCTGAGAATGCTGGAGTCTGAGTGAGACTTCCACTGAGAATTACAGTTGGTAATGGGAAGTTTAACAAAATCCCTGTCCACTGGAGGTCCTGGTCACTTAAGAGTACAAAGTCACACAATTTGTGTGAATTTTGGGCCCATATTGAGGGCCTGAAGAAAGACCCTGATGTCAGCAAATGGTTTCTATCAGCTCCAGCAAACATGGGTCATATCTTTAATGGAAGCACACGGCCCAAACGCAGAGCTCCTCTGCCCAGTGTATGTTTTCTGAATAGCTTCACGTAAGATTGTGGCCTGAATGCACAGTATGAAATAACTTTCAATTGCCTGTGCAGTATAAACACTTGGAAATCCATCCCCACACCTGGTAAACTCAATTCACCTCAGCACGACAACGAGTGCTAAAGAATGGCCAACCACCTCTGGCATGGCAAACGCCATTTCTGATTCAGAAAGCCTAATTGTAGTTGTAACCACCTTCAAAAAGAGGCTGTCAGAGTGCAAGTCAGGTGATGGGAGAAAATTGCAGGCTAGAAAGCTACCCACGAAAGAGGAAAACATTTAATTTCCTGAAAGAGTTCTAAAATTCTGAAGAGGTGGAAATCAAAGATCTGCTACCTGCTCCGGTGCTGCGAACTGGCTGCTTTGGAGGAGCCAGCTACGTCCCCTTGGAAATCAGTGAAGGAGTCATCTAGTGAGCCAGACTTAGAAGCATCTTGAAACTCCTGGAAGTCATCATCATCTGCTTTTACTACCTGAATTACAAACAGCATGTCAATTACTATACTGTTGTCATTTCAAATTGTCACCTAGCATGAAAGCAGTTCAAGCAGTTCAGAGTAGTGTGATTGACTTACAAGGGGGGAGAAAAAAAGAGAGCAAAAGAAGGACAAGGGAGGTTTGCCAGGAGAGAAGAGTGAGCTGACCTGACCAGGTGCATAGGGTGGCAGGAACCCTCCGGAAGGCTGGGCTGCAGCTCCGCCCGCCGGGGCAGTGATGCTCATTCCCATCACTGCTGGCCCGATGCTCAGAGGCATGGAGACAGGAGGTGCTGAGGGCATCAGAGGCTGCTGGCTCACAGGGGCGGGCAACGGCATCGGAAATCCAGTTAAAGTAGGAACAGGGGCAGCTGGAAACTGGTTTAATACGTCAGGACTCACCGCAGGAATTCCTCTCTGCAAAGGCAGAAAAGCAAAGACACATCAACAAAAAGACACCGTGCCTTCTCAGCTCGCTTCCAGCTTGTGTTACTGAGCCCACGCACGAGCCAGGTGCTGGTCAAGAGCCAAATGAACCCTCCAAAGTCCTGCTGAACACCCTGACTGCTGGAGTTGCACAGAGGAAATTACGATCCCACTGAAATGACAAGCGGAGCTTCTCTGGATTTAAACTACAAGCGCGGTGGAACAGCCAGAACTAACGCGCAGCCTCGGGGTGGGTCAGTTAACTGTGGTCTCCCTCCAGCACGAGTCCCACGAGCTGGTGACACCTGAGTTACTGCGATCATAGCCAGGACAGCGTAGAGCTCCTCCTTGGTGAGCTTCCCGGGCGTGGTGCGGTTGGCTAAAGCCCAGATCTGTCCGAGGGTCTCCCTGGGCAGTCCAGATGACATCAGGATGGGATAGAGTTTAGCTGTATCTATTCCAGCAGGAGTCAACGTGGTTTCTAAGATTTTCTTGTACAACTCTGTAAAGAGGGAGTTGGTATTAGATGGTGACAGCTGCTGCTTTCCAGTGAATTTAAGACTGTTCTTCTATTCTGTCTCAAGCTCAACGTTATGTCAAACCAGTAACACTCCACGTGCAAGGTAAGGCCGCAGCATTCTAGCATTGTATTGTATCCCCACAAACATCCTAGCATTGTATTGTAACCCCACAAACATCCTAGCATTGTATTGTATCCCCACAAACATCCTAGCATTGTATTGTATCCCCACAAACATTACTGGATGGTCTTCACAGACAAGTTAGTGAATATTTTATATAAAATAGTGCTCTACTTCAAAACATGTTTATTTAATGAAATGGCAGGATAATCCATATAAAAAGGTAGCTATAGCAGCTTTATGTATTTAAACCTCTGTGAAATCAATATTCACTACAGCATTTCATTTCTATTTACTGTGTTATTTGCATATATAAGATAAATAGCCCTAAGAAATGAGCCTGCTTAATTATAAGATGGGCCAAAACCCAGGGTACCCATGAAAGCAGCATTATCAGCACTGCAACTTCGACCAGCACAATCTGCTGTCATAACACACCAGAGATTAAACATTCAGCACGTCTGACTGAAACCTGTACCACTTCAAAAGCAAACACAGCCACCATAAATATGCAGCATATCAAAGACACCGGCTTCACACGATGACTGGGGAATAACCCAACCATGAAGTGGCAACACAAGCACACGTGCAGTCACACCCTACACTGCCCTCGCTCTTGTTTACCTGGGACCAAGGTATCGTTGTAAATCCAAGGAGGCATCATTTGCTGAATTGGGTCCTGTGAAGGGAATACTCCAACTCCTAGTCCATGGAGTAAGAAAAAGACAGAGAGTTGTATTAGGATAGGCAGACACAGGCTACAAAGACCTTACAGAGTAGATCCCAATTGGTCAGTATCATTTAGCATTTCAGGCAAAGAATTCAGCCAGGAATCACTGTGCTCAGAGGAAAAACAGATACTGCAGGAATATGTATTTCAACATAACAACGAGAATGATTTGGCAGTAACAGCAAGACTAGAGGCATATACATAATGAAATAAGGAGCTCCTCATCTGCCTCCCTCTTCATTTCTAGTTGTACAGAAGCTCTAGACTCATTGTCTTACAATTTCACAGCAGCAGGTCTGTACCGTATCGAATTTATTCTTCCCACCAACTATATGCTACAAGGGCTACTCATGGAATAAAAAAATTCATACCTACCATAAGAACCACAACATTCCACCAGAACATCCTTATCCAGAGTACCCACAAACAGCCTATTAGACAAATCTCAGCAAGATCTTACCCACGTTCACAAAAACGGCTCCACTGCCCCCTTTCTGACAGTCTTCAGACCCAGAAGACATCACAGCTGCCTCCACCACCACAGGTTTTCCTAACATGACCTGCCACCCTTCTCTCCCTGCAAACAGGTTATTTCCTTCTCTACTGTGGGGAGACTTCCCCTCAGTCTCAGCAGTTTATTTCCCCACCTAGCTCCCTCTAAGCAGATTTTATGCTCATCTTGGATGAGGCTCTGACAAAACCACCAGAATCATTAGATTGCAGCGTCTCTCCCAGTGCCCTTGCATCTCCTCATCTTCCACATGGATTCCCCTCTGACTGCAGTCTAATTTCTAATCATCCCACAACTCCAAGCACATTTTAATGTGAGCAATTCATTCCGTTTCACCAGCCAAGGAAAATAAATTTGCTGCTTTCTCCAAGTCTCATTATTCTTCAGCTTTAACCACCCTTCCTCTATGCACTTCCGCACCCTACCAATTCTTGCTTCTCACCCTTGAATCTGGTAAAATTCATCCCCTTAAAAATCAAATAAAGTAAAAGTGAAAAGGAATCCATAAGCCATATGTAGCTGATAGACAGGAGAGCCTTCCTCAAACTTTGATAATATCCAGGTGATTAAGGGTCTGCCATTTTGCAGCATTATCACTTGACTACTAAAGCTCTGTTCCAGCTCATCCTTCAACGCACCCTTAACAACATTTGGGACTCAATTTTTAACTATTGTTGCTCCACATAATCACTTCCAACACCACCTTCACCTGCAGGCTCTATCTAAACTCACCCTGTCTTACACTTTCAAATGAGACCAGTTTCCTGCTTCATTCTGTCCACCCTTCTCCTTTAAAAAAAAATAATTATTAAAAAAATACTAATAAAAAGAAATCAGGCATCAGATCGTGTTGGATTTGTACAAAAGGAACAATGCAATTGACCAAACTATGAACAACTCCCATTTCAGGCTGTGTATTCTTTAAGGTTTAAAGGCACTTTTCACAATCTGCTGTGTATTACAAAGCTCCTCCACGTATTAAAAATCCCCTTCAGACCACTTAACTTCATCCAATACTGTTTTCAGTAGGCAGTGACAGAGGAGAGGACCACAGGAGTATTAATAAAAAGTTATGCTAATTCTAGGAAAGAAATATCTGCTTGAGAAAGTGCCCAATTCCATCCCCTGCAGACCAGGAGCTTTATCCCCCTTCTCCATCTCCTCTCACCCCCTAGTAAGGTGATGTACAAAGAACTACAGGTATTTTTATCATACTTGACTATAGTGGAGCCCACATTTCATATACCCCTTGGGTACAACATCAGAGCACTAACCAAGGTGCACCCGAGACCTTGCACCTATTCTGACTGGAATAAGTCAAGACCAAACAGTCAACAGTCAGCTTTAATAAAATCCAAATTAGAACTAAAGTTTGCTTAATGTTTTTACCCAGTCCAGCTTTTGAAATCTTGATCCCTAAAGCACAGGCTACATTAGACATAATACACACAAACAGTCTGGGAAACAAGGATTAACTTAGCTAAGAGTTTTAACCTGACAAGATTTTCTCCCCTCAGTGTTAAAAGATGAAAACCCACCGTGACATTGACCACCTTTAGTAATGTTTCAAATAAATGAATCTTTCTGAGAGTACATCTCCCCCCCGAGAAAGAGGACAGAATATTTTAAAACAGCAGACCTGATTAAACAAACATGTTAAAAGTGATGACAGCAGTAAACTCACGTGGAAAAAGTTCAGAGCAAAAAATCACAGCTGTTAAACTTGTAGCAAGGAGCAGGAGGCACTGACATATTATTCAAGCAGGCATTCAGAGCAAAATGTGCAGGCCTGGCCTCAGAATTAGTGTACAGAGTGTTAGCGTTCAAGCAGCATCTCAGTAGATGTAAATTCTGTCAAGTGTTTCATTTGCTCACCACACTCTTCAACTGCTATGTTTTGTTCTGAAGCCTTGTGCACCTCTGCAGCAGTGGTACCACTTTCATGTCCACTTACAACATCCCAGTCATTGATGGTTAGACTGGGATGAACTTGGCTCGCAGCTGAGGCTTTGTGCCCAACTTCAGATGTTTTACGTTTGGTTTGCTCTTGTTCAGATTCATTTGAGCCATTATTTAAGACTTTCTCCTCCAAGGAAGAGCCTGAATAAACAGCAGGAGGAATTATTTATATTTTGTTATTAAATACCCAGACTGCAATTCCATATTTTTAAAGGAAAAGTATTCATTGTGTGTACCACTGAGGAGTTACCAAGAGGAGTATCTGCCCCAGCTCAGACCAGTAGCACTGCCCTGTTCAAACACTGACAGCCTGGTTCTGCCCTTTACTTACCATACAACAAATCCAACAAACAAAAAGCAACGAGTAGGAGAAGGAATACACAAAACCATGTTCTGTATCAGGTTTACTGTTGCATAATCATACGGCATCAGTAGCAGAAGTGTCCAATAGCTACTTACAGCAGCAAAATTCTTCACCTCAATCTCACCAACCTCCGTTTAGCCTCCGAGAGAGGAAGCAAACAAGTGCTCCACATTAGCATAAGAGTTGGGGTTTATAGCACCACCTCAACTGTACCTTTTGCTACTACACAGACTTAGGAAGAGGTTAACACACGAGGCTTAATTCATTAAGATCAGCCAGTCTCTGGATCCATGTGTGACTTGCTTTTCCAGTGCAGTTCTCAGGGAAGGAAGAAGGGGACTTAAATTATCACTTCCCACAGATCAGCAGGTTTCTACTTAATTGCTTCTACATTACTTCTTCCAGACAGACTGAAAAAAACCCCAACAAGGTAAGTAAAGACTCTGTGTGGCTCTAGGATAGAAGGTGTCATGTAAAAAATATACTTTAGAGTTACCTGTTTTATGGATATGGGGTGAAGATGCAGAGGTAGGAAAATAAGGAGCCTGCCCAGCTGTACCATGCAGGAGGGGTAACCCTGGAGCCTGGGCTGGAGGGAGAGGCTGGACCCCAGCCTCTTCTGAGAGCAGCTGCCCAGCCTCAGCCGCAGAATGGAAAGGCTGAAAGGGCTGAGAGGTGGCTCGAGGCACCAGGTTGGGCATTTCAACAGGCCCTTGTATAAAGTCACTAAATTCTTCATCATCGAGAAAAGCAGAATGGGAAACAGATACAGCGGAATGGGATGATGTGGGATGATCTGTAAAATGGAATGAACACACAAGGCAAAGTGATGAGGAAAAAGGTCAGTGGGGGACGAGGTAGGAAAGGTGGCAAACAAGAGGTATACACAGGAAAAGGGCAAGGGGAAACTGGTGGGTACGTTGTCTGAGAGATGTGAAGAGTTGGTGCTGTCAGCGTGGCAAACGCATCCGGTAAAACCGAGCAGCTACTTCCAACCACGCATCTTCTCTCCCTGATTTTTATGGTGTAAACACTTCAAAACTTGGTTGCTAGCACTAGCTATGAAAGTACTCTACTTGTTTCAAACAGACTGGCTCAGAGCAGATCTAGGGGTAGTATTTCAAACTGGACAGAACTGGAGTCTGGACAGAACCGGGGTCTGCAGAGGGGGACATTTTCCCCTCAGGGGAATGTGTTATTCTCAGAAACTCAAAAATATATCATGAAATACAAAAGAAATGTCAACTCAGACAATTTTCTGCTTGATCCCTTCCATGGTTACCTGGTTTAACAGAACTGACACAGGATGGGCAAATCCACAGACAACAGAAAATGGTCAGAAACCACCTGGAAGTTCAAAATTATCAAAGAGCAAACCCACAGCAGAGATAAAGATTTTACATCAGAAAAAGCTGCTCTCGATAAGCTTTGTTTCAGGCCAGACACAGAACAAACTATACTGCAGCCCAATCTCTAGGAGTAATTGTTACAAACGTAGTAATTACTAGGAAGGCTTTGGTCTGACTGTGCTGAGGCACAAGGACCCCAGTAGGCTCTCACAGCACACAAGTCATTATACAATGTTTTGATCATCCTCAGCACTTGTGTAGCACCTCTTGGCTTCAAAAGGCGCTCTGCAAAACACTGATTAATGCTTTGACTAGAAAGGAACAAATGCATTATCAATTTCCATCCCATTTCACATTAAGCACAGCACACTGAGCTTTCTTTTAAAGATTTCAAGTCTTCTAATGAAAGCTGATTTCTAATATTTCACCCTCATAACCTGACCAAGCACAAGAGTTGACAGAATGACACTTTCTTTTATACAACAGTTAATCCACTCACTTTATACCATCAAATAAAAATACTTCTTGGAATTAGCTCCCCCTGCTGAGAATTTCAAGCGTTACAGTTTTATTTTCAGGTGGAAGGTGAGAAAAATGACAAACCTGGCTTTTTTGGATGGGATGCCGGTGTCGGGTGCATTTTAGCATCTCTAGAAAAACCATCTAAATTTCCTTTAATGGCCTCCAAAGCATCGTCCCTGCTTTTTTCACCTGTCTGAAAGACCACAGAACACATTGTGATAAAATTCACAGCACAGCTCGGTTTTCTGTCGCTATCCACACTTCTTGGGTACAAAACTCACAATGCCTGCTGCTAGATTAACCCCCTCTTCTCCAGCAGTGAGGTCCCGAAGCACATCAACAGTAACTCCCATCTTTAGAAAGCATTTCTTCTGCAGACTACACCACTGTATACAAACCTTACTCAGGTATTTGTTTTCTTGCAGATAAGAATCTTTGACCTCACCGCAAGCATCCAAAACTTTGGACAATGTTAACAAACAAGCAACCAAACGTTTGCTAGTCTAGAAACTCAATCTGTTCCAAACCCTTACTCACCAGGTTGGTTTATTTTTCAAAAGCTGATTTAATTTTCAACACCAGATTTTGTTTACATTACACCAAGAGTGTGTAAAGGACTGACTATTCCAGATGCTTTCCAAGATGTAAACTGATGTCTCATATAAGTTCCCCACTTATTTGCTTGTTGGAAGAGATCATCCCAAGAAAAGCCTTTAAAAAAAAAACAACTGAAGAAAGAAACACTCCACTTATTATTTAGATACCTTAGGTTTCACACTGCTTAGAAGCCTCAGCTTTTGTTTCTGCTCTTCAAACTGGCGCCGTTTTCTTTCTTCTTCTAAGAATTTCTGCTGGTGCTCAAACCTCTTCCTGAAGGAAAATGATTTCTTAAAAAAAAAAATCTAAAAATAACTTTTCATTATAATTTTCAGGACAAGCTCCTGCTTGATTTTTCCATTTCTTCTGTCTCAAATTCAGATGGCTTGGTGCAGACATTTCTACTTCTCCGAGCTCTCTGACAGCCACTGCTAGCTGCACAGATGGCCTTCAAACGCAAGGGAATGATCTCAACAATATCTACAGCCCTCTGTGGACTACTTCTCTAAGGAAACTATCAATAGCTTTACTGCCCAGACCACATCTCCCCCCTCAGAAAGGAAGCATTTCCCAAAGAGTCAGTAGGGTGTCACTCACTGCTGTTCCTCTGCAAACTGCTTCTGCATGTCCGGGGTGTACTGCGGGGCCGCCGGCCGCATTCCCAGGAAAGATGCCTGTCCCATGTAAGGCATTCCGGTCGCTGGCATCGGCCCCAAGGGCATGCCACCCTGCAACACAAGGCATAACACAGCTCCAAGATCACCTTTATTCCACAGATGAAGCTAAACCACACTGCAAAGCAGGCAGATCTCATCAAGTGACAGTGTGAGGCACAGTGGGGTGAGCAGTGTCTGAGCTCGGCCCAGCCGGCGCAGCACAGAGCGCTGGCCCTTCAGTAGATGGCACCCTTCCCTCACAAGAGGGAGGATCAAAGGATTTGAAAAGACACTTTGGTCCTCTGGTCAAACACAAAAATCAAGACTGAAGTCCATCCACCCCTCCTCGAGAGCGGGACGGTTACAGACGCGCGACAGTGCTACACGGGGTTCAGTGCTGTGCTTTGGAGTTCTCTTGGGGGCTTCTGTTTCCTTTTCTAAGTGACTGCATAATACTTTTAAACTCCCTGCTGGAGGTGCACACTCCTAGCCTGCACTGGATGCTCTCTAGTTATTTTGCAAGCATTGCTTGTGTGGGGCTCCAAGGGAGGGAGCCAGTCTATGACAACAGCCAGCAGGAAACTTCTCTGAATAAACTGCATCTGTTTCAGAATCTCTTGCTGAGAAATGTGTTCAGGAGCAGTTACAGCAGCAAGACTTTCCTAAGAGAGAAGGGAACTGAAAATCATTTACTTTTCCTACCATTAATTTTGGTATCAGAACATGTAGAAAGGGAACAAAAGTTGTTTATTATTCTTAGACAAGCTCTCACTGAAACATCTTCTATCAATTTTACAAAGTTAATCTAATAAAGTCCAGGTAGGGCTGAGAAGGGAGCGTAAGGAGATGGCAAGATACAATAAATTCATCACAGCAATTTGGCTACAAAGCCCCACCACAACATGAAATTTCAGCCAAGGGCAGATTTGTACATAAGCACATATGGTGCTAAATAGAAAACAAAAGATTAAGAGAGAGAGAGGGGAAAAAAATAGCTACACATATTTCATTCTTATTCATCAATTAGCAACAGCAGAATTAAAGCCAAAGTTACCTTAAGAAAGGAAAAGAATGAGAATGAAACACAAATGGAAAAAGCAGTCATGTGAGAAAATACAGCAGATTTAAGAGATTCCTTTCTCCCTAGAACAAGGTTTTTAAAAAGAAAGCTTATGAATTGCTAGCTACACTCGGGAAACTTAACTCTGTTAACTCCAGCATTTGAGTTACAAAGGGATTAAACAGCTCAGTGACGGTCCTGACCCGTCAGGCTGTACACAGTCCTCTTATTGGCTCATAAAGGCCTCACTTCAAATACTACACAATACCCCACCCTAGTGGGAAGCACAGAAAACCACAGCAAACGAGGAACGAGCACGGAGCATAATTAAGATGACAAGAGGTATGCTGTGGGAGGCTTGAATTACAGTTCTTTAACAGTTCAATACTATTAGTAACCGCACTTCGGAGTGGGTGGCATCTGGTAGATTTCAGCATCTTGCTGATGCTTTTGTTTCCTTTCCTGTCCAGAGACTGCTTCTCTTATCCTGCTTGGGTGTTGTAAGGTGTACCATAAAATGAAAGTTCAGATTCTGACAGCTTTGAGTGGGCTATAACACCCAAGTTACTTTAAATACAGCTGGTGCTGTCCTCGCACTACACCCTCCTTTCTCCCTACTCTACAACAGCGAGCAACGTGTGCCAGACTCCCCCGCTCCCTACCCAGATTCCGACAAAACTTGGAGAATTCTTTTACTTACCAGAAATATCTTCACAGAGAATACTACAAAAGATGATGTCCCACTACAGAACAAAACCCACGCTTCAGTTTCTGACCGAGTTCCACCCTCCACCCCACTGAGGTTGGGAGAGGACTATGGCATCAGACAGGCCCCACGGGATCAGCCAGTTTCAGTCCACATTTCAGCTCCACGCACCTGCATGGTCATGGCTCCGGGGGGCATCTGAGATCCATAATTCATTCCCATCATGCCTGGCATATTGGACTGCATGACGGGGACCATCGGAAAGCCTTGCTGTTGCATGGGAATCATCCCTACAATGAAACATTCAACAAGGTAAGCTCCTGGTGAGTGTTCAAGCTTTTCCTTATTTTTTTTTTCCTCTCTTTTTTTGTTTTACTAAACCAAGGGGGGAAAAAAAAATGAAAGGAAAAAAACTCAATCTTGCAGGACTGTTTAAAAAAGGAAAATGAAAAAAGTCCCACACTGCAAGCAGCCACGGAATTTCCTTCATTCACATATCAGTCTAAGGGAAGAAATATCATGTGGCTTTCCTAATAATTAAGCTGATGAATTCTCCCACCATCCTAAGGATTCTCTGGGGGTTTCTTCCCGTATGATTTTTTTTGAATGGGTCATTTTCAATTAACAAGGTTTAATTAATCAAGTTGAGTGGTGCTGATAATTGTCCATCTCTCTTGAAAGGGAAAACTTACAAACTGGCAGCTTCTGAAGAGAAGTCTTGGGAGGTAAACTCATCATTTCACAGCGCACCTTCACACTCTGATCTGTCTGGACAGCTTGGCCCTAGGTTAATTAGCCCGCTATAAATATATTAGAATGGTTCCAATATTTCCCAGTAAAAGCTAAACTTCAACAAAATTGGACAAAGCGAGTCAGAAAATATTCCTTTGGTGAATAAAGCCACGTGGATTACATTTCAGTACTTCCACATCTCCTATTTGGCTATGCTGGGAGAAGTACACCAACAGACATTGCTACCAGCACACCCTGAGATAATGACAACTGTGCTGAACTCAACAGCACACGCAGAAAGACTCCAGGAGGGACGTGACACACTCAGGAATAATCCATAAACCAGTCCCTGAGACTGCTCATAAGAAAACTCTCCATTTTCCCCACAAGTTCTCTCTGCATTCTCCATTAATTAAACAGCACTGCAAGAGGAATGAGAACAAAGGTAATTTAAGGCTGAGGCTCTCCTATTGTATTAATACTTTCCACACAGGTTGTGACTCTTGTCCCAGGGTCTTGCTGTGCTTTGTAAATATTTACCAGGTCTTGCAACACCCACACAATATGAGTATACACAGCTGGTTAGATGAAGCATAAAGAGGTTAAATACCACACTGAAAATAACACAAAAATCTTAAAGGTAAATTCAGTTTAAGAATGGAGCTGCAGTCTTCCCAGGTATCTAATTGAGCATTCTGCTAACACTGCTTCTCCAGCACTGCACAGAAAGTTTTATCAACAGAGCCAGCTCAGCAGTATGGAATTCAATGGGAAAAGGAGCTAAGGAGTGCAATTAATAATCACACCTCCGAGCATCAGTGCAGAACTATTTTCAGTAGTTTAATGTATCAACAAAATGAAGAATTTCATGCCCCAAATGTTAAGTTCATACATACCTTGAGGGGGGCCTAAACCACCTGCGACGGGAAACATGAAGCTGCAGGAGGAAAAAGGGATCTGTGAACATCTATCATTTTAGTGCAAGTATAACTGAACGAAAGAGACCTCAACTTGCACCTCAGCAGCACCTCCCAAAGCCTCCCAACTTCTGGTCAGTGCATTCATCTGCTCCTGCAGGTCTTGCAGAACTCAACCCCACCACAGGTTAAAACAGCCAGCCCTCCCAGGGACCCCCCAAAGCACCCCAGCAGAGTCCCACCAGCACCATCAGCACTGTCACAGGCTGCAAGCCAAGGAAGAAACAGATCTTATCCTCCACAGGAGCACTAAAATAGCTTTGACTCATCGACATCGCCCGCCAGAGAGTTTCGGCACCCACGCAGAGCGGTGACAGGTCAGTGTGTTAGGGGAGGTTAGGTCTTTGAGCACCAGGGGATGAATAAGCACCTCCTCTGCAAGTACCCAACTCAGCCAGACCACTGACTGCACCAGGCAATAGTTCTCACCTGCCTAGGAACAGTTTTCTGCAGGGAAACAATCAGCAAAACCCCACCACGGCTGCTTTTTTACCCCCTTGGAAACACTAAGCATCACCAAAAAAAGGGGAGTTTTTATTTTCTGAGTTGCATCTAACTATGAGAAAAATAGAGCTTTGGTAAAAATACTCATTGGAGTATGGAGGGCCAAGTGCACCCGGAGGAAGAACTGTTACAGTTTCAGCTGAAATGATGACAGAAAATGCTAGCCCTTAGTTTCAAACAAAGCGTGTGCTGTGCAGCCAAACAGCAAGAAAGGACCTCGTTTAGAAGTCTCATATGCAAGCAACTCTCAGAAACCCACGTCAGCAGTAATTTACCAAACAAGATGCTCACTCAGTGTCCCAGGCAGCTATTACACCAAAATACCATGAAAGAGAAACACACTTATAGATATTCAATATTCCTCAGCACGAGGGTGGATGTAAAAGAAGCTGCCTAAGAGGAAAGCAGAAAATGCCATCACAAATGGCTGCAGACAGCTTTTAAAACCTGCAAGAAGTTCTGAAAGCCAACCTGGTTATAAATATAAAAGAGCTGTGTAATAGGAGTACTAAGATAACATAAGGAATTTAAATTATGCATTTATCCTGGGGCAAATTGCACCTACCCACTAGACAGGCAACGGGTTACATGGTCACCAAGACAACCCACATCACTCTTCATCTCATCCTCTAACTCAGAATCTTCTCAGTACTTGAAACTTCTCCTGTTACCCTGGCCACTAGGTGCTAATTTCTCCTTTCACAACCAACACACACCTATGTCTTCCACCAGGACCAGGTCTTACCATCCTCAACCACCACCAGTTTGGGTTCCTCCCTTTGAAGCGCCGTCCCTACACACACCACCTCATCTCAAAATGAGCACTGGGCTTCTCTGCATCGAGTTCAGTTCACCCAGCTCACACTGTGGCCAAAGGCTACTTAATTAATTCAGTCACTTTTAATCCACTTCTTAGCATGCAACTATTAACATCGTGAACACAAACGGTTGACTGAAAAATCAGAGAGGGACCCATGTCTGAGCTCTGGTGCTGGTCAGGACAGCAGCTTTCCACACTCAGAGGCTGAAGTGCAGAGAATTAACTGGATTTTGCCTGTGTTTGGTTTCACCCCTGGCAGCCTGTCAGCACCGAGTGCCTCCTCAGCAGTGCACCCCCTCAAAACACGTGCAAGGTCCCACGTCTGCAGCTTCTGTCAGCAGCCAGAGCTGCAAGTGCAGCAATTTTAGGCGTTGCAAAAATACACCATTCTTAGTTTGGGCAGAATGGTGAAATAGTAAAAGTTATTTTTGAAAAGCTCACAAGTTTGGAGTTCTTAGTGTTCGTAGCTTCAGATTTTCCCTTCTCGTTGGGGAATCTGGTCAAGAAGAATTCTTCTGAATCAGCAAACGTAAGGTAAACTGAACAGGCATAGCAAGGTACCACTGCCTGCTGGAAGCAAATAAAGGCCAGACTATTAAATATTTATTCTTTTCTACAGAGCTCTTGATTTATTTATAAGTCTTCGTTGAAAGGAGAAAAAACCAAACCCAACCAACAAACACAGCAATCAACAAAAACCCCTGCACCTAATTAGAGGAAGAAGAAGAGCTTGTTAAAGTAGCAAAGCCAGCTCCTGCAGCAGAGAGCTCCGTCCGTGCGGCTCGGATCCACCGCGCACCTCGCTCCACGCACACGGCCGTAAACCCACCAACTTTTTCAGTCAAGCAACAGGAACCTCATTCCTCAGTTACTTTTTGGAGATGCAAAAGCAACACCCACAGAGGTCTGGTTAAAGTGAGTTAAAGGCACAGTTGGTCATGTGTGAGATTGACTGAGGCACCACAGAAACCCATCAAACTTGGTACACCAACCAGCGATAGGGACAATGGGCCAGGCAGCTTTGTTTTATAGAAAACATTTTCATTCCAGTTACCTCAAAACAATAACACTGGTGGGAGAATTAAGAAGAAACAGATAAAATTAGGACAGGCTCCTTTTTTCTTTTCTTTTAAACGGTGGGCATGATAAATTAAGGAGTCTGCAAGGACTGCTTGGGGGTAAAAAACATTCCTGGCCAGCTGACTATGCTCTAAAGGACCAAATGCTCTTTCTAGGCAATGGAAACCTTTAGGACCCCAGATGGTTAAAATATATAGATACCTATTTCACATAATATATACCACTATCAAGCATATATTTCAATATACTTAATAAAACCTGCATCTATTTTAATATAGTACATTACTCCTTCTTTTACTTTTACTCTTCTCAAGAGGACGTTGAGCACTTCACCACCCAGGTTCACGCAACTAGTCAGAGTACTTTGGGTAGTGAGGCAAGAAAGCACAAGGCATGTGACAGTCTGAACAAAATCAAAGAAATATGAGGAAAACAAAGAAATTCCCCTACAACAGAACCTTTACAGCAGTAACGTAAAGCTGTAAATTACTATCAGATAAGTATTTTAAATATGGAGCTTCTAAAAACAAAAAACCCAACCGACAGCTTCAGTCGAACTGCAGGAGCGTGGGGAGAAGCGACTCCATCTCCACATTCATACTTTGCTGTAGCTCCAAACGACACCTAACATTTTCCTGTCTACAAGGGGATTTTTAACACCCTTAATTCCCAATCAGTACAACTCTTATCAACACAACACAGGCTGCCGCAGCGTTTCTGAACGGCAGAAATCCCCCAAGATTGAAGTGAAACAAGACAAAGAACCCACACGGAGAGTGGAACTTTTCCTCCACCTCCAGACTTCATTTGCAAAGAAACCAATATACTAACCACGGGAAACAAGGACCTGAAATCCTTTTATTTTCAAAACCTGTAGTTTACCAACAGCATTTTTGTTACGTTCCCACTAAACTGCGGAGTGGGCAGCGTTGCTCTAAGACCTTAAATGGTTTATCCAGCAAGAACTAGTTTAGACTTATATACACAGGGAAACACAAAGCCAGGACCTCATCCCTTCCACAGCCACGCTTCAGCTTCTCACTTGCCAGCTGTTGCAGACCCCTTGGATGCCTCCTCCTCAGCGCAGAGCAGCCACCCAGCTCAGAGACCTGACGGGGACACCCAGGACTCGGACTGGTGCAGATCCCCCCTGCTCACATTCCCAATAACACTGAAAAACCGCAGGCTTCAGATACCCAGGAAGGCTCAATGAACTGAAATCCCCTTTGGCAAATGCAAAATGTACCCAGCCTCCCTAGAAGTAGGACAGCAGATACAGAGCACACAAGAGACTACATAAAAAAAATTAACTGAGTCTTCAAAGGTAGCAAAATACAGCCCCCTAAGCTTTCCAAAGGCACGATGACATGTTCTCACATCTCTTCTACCACTGATTCACTCCTCTGTCCCCCCCTCTTCACTGAAGTGCCCTCATGGGATGAAGGGGAAAGGAAACCTCCCCAGAGCAGCGGCAGGCTGCCCGGTGCCGATAAGCCCCGTTTATCGCTGCCGACACCGGCGGCACCCAAGCGGGGCTGGAGAAATCCCAAAATCCCTTCCCGCCCAGTATCTGAGATTGTGGCCGTGCAGCCTGCTGGCAAGTGGGCTGCAAGTGCCCGAGCCCAGAGATAAGGTGGGCTCCCAGAAGGCAAATACATCCCAGCAAACAGTGGAGCCACCGTGGCTGTGACACCCACACCCTGCCTGGGACCCTCAGGCCCTACCCAGGAAATCGCATACCCCACCCTGGACCCCCACATCACACCCAGGACCCTAAATACTCCTCCTGGGAAACCTACACCCCACCCTGGATCTCCACATCACAACCAGGACCCCACAAACTGCACCCAGGACCCTAAATAGTCCTCCTGGGACAC
>VWZY01010534.1:14850-28885 GCA_013399075.1 Chloroceryle aenea
AACAAACAAAAAACAACAAAAAAAACCCAAACCCACCAAAACCTCAAACAAAGAAGAGGTCTTCAAGAAAGGAAGGAAGGAGAAATAAGCCGCTCCCAGCTTTCTTTGGGCAAAAAAATTCAATTGACTTCCAGAGCCCAGGTCGACAGCAGTAAGTAACAGTCTTCATTTGCCATTATATTTTCTGTATGAGGTGGTGATATTTATAGCAATTTTCACAGTCGATCATCTATCTGACTTATTATTGCTGAGACATTGACAGAGCAGTAGCAGAGATTTTTGTAATAGATTACCTGTGGACAGTCATCAGGCTACAATGACTCAGAGGAAATTATTGTTTATAGTTCAGAGAACACGTGACACTAAGCATGTTTGAAAGCAAAGTCCCTACCTTGAAAAGCTGTGACTTAAATTAGCTGAGACAGCAGAGGAAGAAGGAGGGCAAAAAAAAGCAACTCTTGGCAATTCATGACACAGTACCTGGCAGTAAGTCACCAAGCAGGGACGAAAACTTTGTCTTCATTATCAACATCAGGCCTGCACTCAGGTGTTGGTGACTTACTTCCTTGAAATGTCTCAAAACACAAACAAAACCTTTTTAGAAAGGAGCTTAGGTCCTGCTATGATGCTGCTAGGACATCAGATTTTATTTTCGTGACTAGTGGTTGAAAAGTCCAAATAAAATGAGCCCTAAAATGTCAAGTATTTCTGCAAAAGACTAGAAGACTGTCAGTGTGTCAGGTACTGTGCACAGATGCTACAGCCAGATGGACTCTGGCATACCCAAACATTGTTGATGGATGAGAGGAAGAAGTATCCTTGACCATTCATCAAGTTGGGGCCTCTTAAGTAAAAGATGTAAGGGTGAGTAAATAGAAAATGGCACAAACCAGACACCTAGTCAAAAAACTACCATCAGAAGGGTATGTGTGTATCTATAGAGGTAGGCAGGGAGAGGAATAATTGTAATTAAGTCACAGGAACCAAAAGAAAAATAACAGGATAAACTTACCTGGGCTGTCAGTGCACAAATGCCAGGACAGAGCATGAATGATCAATGAAATGTTTTTACACAGCTAATTAAGACAGAGGATTTGTGCAATAAAGTCACTAAAGTTTTTAATAAAAAGCTAAAGAAGAATCAAAGGTGAGAGCACTGTAGCTATGCCACAAGAGCTACAACAAAAACCACCTGCTCAAGAATAAAAGGAACAATGTTGTGATAAGTATTAAGTATCTGTTGAAAAAGCAGTACAGTAGAAAAATAAACAGTCCCACCAAGTTCTTGCACTAGTTTACCTAAATTACAGGAACGGCTTTAAGTCAACCATGATCAACCAACTAGGATGAATCTGCTTAAGACCAAAAACATTTATGGAAGACAAACATGCTTGACATTCTGGAAAAAGGAAAGAGTAAAGAGAAAGATAAAGGTGTTCCTGCATATTTCAACAAATTCAGCTCTATTAGAAAGCTTCCTGTCAAGATAATCCTCAGAAATAGCATAAAAAACCCCAAAACAAACAATATTAGGAAGATGACTAAATAGAAAGAGTAGATCAGAATGCCTGACCAGAGAACATTCAGCAGCCAGCAGCTGCTTTGCTGGGGAAGCTATGATCTGACACCTCTGCCAGATAGGAGCATGAACAAAAGTTGACTCTAGAGTATCTCCCTGAACTACATGTGCTCTCCTCCACTAATTAAAACAAAAGCATATTCAAATACCAGCAGATAATTTGAAGAACAAGACCAATCAAACAAAAAATGATTTGTAGGCGTTAATTGTGCTAGAGAATGACAAAAAGAGAACAGATAAATCAGGGAAGAAACAAGACTTTGGAATTTGAGGTTGGTCAGGTAACACAGGGAAAAATGTAACAAGTTAATTTAATGAGCTTCTCAAGCCCTATGAGTATATACATTGAAATGTATAGCACAAATGACAGGAAATCCAAAGTTCAATGTCAATGTGAAGAAGCGATCTGTGAAGTACACAATAAGCACATATACAAGTGATTTAACTGAAAAAATATTTTCCTCACAGGAGGAAAAATGACATTTTTTCATACTTCAGTCAAGAGTAAGCAGTAACAACATAAGTTAGGAAAATCTGTAAGCTAACTAGACAAAGATCAGACCTTATGAAATGTACAATTAATTTATTCAGTATTTACAAAGGTTTTGACTATGTAAAGCAAATATAGCCTTTCATAAATTCTTTAGAGCATTTTCTAAGAAGTTAATTTTCAGCATCCTCTACCCCATTTGGCTATTATTTATTCTAGGATAACTTAACCAGGAAGCTCTGGGATATATATTAATTTTTCCCATTTTACAAAGAAAACTAAGAAGTCATCCTTGTAGTTCCAGTTTTAAGCTGCAGGAGAATATGTCGGACAATCACACGCAGACCAATATGATCAGGTGAATGCCACTTTATTAGCTACAGGGTGCAGTTTATATCATCGTCTCCTCTATGTTTATGCTACTTGAAACATTATCATTGGCTGAGTAATGTAAGCTCACTCTTAATTGGTTATTATGCAGCAAGCAAGCAGAAAGCATACAGCGGCATACGGTGGTGTACAGCAGCGTACAGCGGTTGTATGTGGCGTACAGTGGTCTATTATCTTTCATGTGCTTCTCAGCATTCGGGAGTTGTCTGCTTCGTTCACTTACTCCCTTCTTTTTTCCTTACATAAAGGAAGCCAAACCCCATCAAAATAGGATCATATATGTGCATATGTACATAAAACATACACATTCAAAATATGCAAATTTGTTTTATGGGAATTTAAACAAAGCCTATACAGGATAGAGTTGTACAATACTGGAACACAGTATTCTAGGTATCTAATGATGTTTCATTACCTACAGCCAGTGCAAACTGAAAAGGCACAAACTCATTGCTAATACTAGTGTTTTAAGTTACATTCAGGCACACGTCAATCTGTAGTTCTGCAGAAAAATATCTATGGCAGTGCTACTTCTGTACTAAAGCTGGCACATTCTCTCAAATTTTAAGCACTAAACTGGTGTAACCTATGTGCAATAGTTATCAGTGGAGTTCTGAGTTAATCAACCACTGGAAAGTTGGTGACTAAAACACTGGTGATAACCTTCTCACATGTGAAAGTATGCTATTTTCCAAAATACCTCCCATTCATTCTCTAAAGGCTACCTTGCCAGCCTTGACGTGCAGAATCTTACTAATGCTTTTTTTCCTTAACTTCAGTTAAACTCTGAAAAAAGTAAATCCAGATTTAGAAGTAAGCTAGAAAAAACACTTTCTAAAATACGTGCATTTAACAAACTTTTGCTAAATTTCATAGTGACAGGATGTATCAGCTAGTAAAGAGCTAAAAACAAAAGCTTGCCATTTAACACAGCATATCAGAAAAAGCCAAATACCATTTCCATCAGTATTTAAACGAAGTACTGGCCAATGTAGTCTTATCCTCATTGTTTTTTCTTACTTAACAGCAAAGGCACACTTGCAGTATGTTTCATTAGCAAGTTTTGTTGCATATTTCTAAATTAAATGAGAGCAATTAATATGTATCAACTGATACTGAAAACACCTGACAAATACATTCTCTTCCATCCCTCAGAAGAGGGTTTTTTTGAGCCTACTTGGAGTTTAAAAATCACTTTCACTCAGGTCTAATATTACACCTAAAATTGAACTAATCATTAAAGTTTTTCTAGTATTTAATAAGCATTATCATATCACTTTGCTGTCTCACCCTAAAATTGTATTTTCATATTATTTTTTCAGTACAAGACATTATTTAATAGACATCTGAGGAAAACAATACAATATACAATACAATACAAAATACAATACAAAACAATACAAATACAAACAATACAATACAATACGAAAAAAGAGTCTTTGCAAAGGTATCTTCTATTCCTTCTGCAAAGCAAGAAAGGTGGGATTTTACTGGTACTTAATTGAAGTGCCATCAATACACAAGAATACTTAAAGCAAAAAAAAGTCTAATGTTCATCATATATATTTGGTTTAGCCTTCCTGACCAACATCTTCTGTAAATTTCTTTAAGTTCTCCAGGTCCTGTTCATTAACTGTTGGGTTTGTGCTAGCTAGTGATGTGAGCATATCAGCCTGTCAGGAAAAAACAAAATAAGTGTTTTCAACAACAAGTATAACAAACTTGTTCCCATGACAATCATGCATTAAAATTCATTATAACATAGGAGCTCTTATTTGCACAAAACTTTAAGGAAGCCTACAGAGTTCTGCAGAGGCAGCATTTATATCCTGTGGAGACAGTCAACTGTCAGTGAATTAATTGTCTAATAATGAAACCCCAACCTTGAGTTTAGATTTAAGCCACTTACCCATTCACATTTTATTAATCTCTTTTTACTGATAGATCTGAATTTCCTTTTTCCATTTTCAACTCATCACAACAGCAGTTTGAAGTGCAAGGTAATCACATGTTCCTATCTACTCTTCATAGTCCAAAAATACAGAACAGTAGTTTGTGACTTATCTCTAGCAAAGTTTTACTGTTCATAACCAGTAATTAGTCTCTTTAATTCAGTCAATTTCTTAGGTAACTATTCAGATATTAGAAAATGGAGTTCAGAGAAATCACAGATCTACGAAGTTGAAAGCAACAGTTACAACACCCTATGAATAAGAAAATTTTCTTGTCCAAGGAAACTAATGAAGTCCTAGCTAAAGACAATGGAAAAAGTAGATGCCTAACACCTCATCTTACTATGAAATTTTGGGCAATACCAAAAGTTAATATGATTTTCTAGACTTGAGATTTTGCTCAGGCTACAGACTTAAAGCCTGCTTAGAATTAAAGCGTGATTATATATAAGGAGAAGAATTGATTTTGGACACTGAAATAGCCACCTATGCAACTACAGACTGTCAGAGCCCAGGTACCATTACACAAAAAGCACGTAAAGAATTGTTGTCTAAGTAATAGACTGATTTAAAGAAAATCCTTTTAGACCATTCAGGTAGAGGTTTTATGGCAGGCATGCACCTATATCCATCATTTTGTGCTTCCTCAGTACACAAATATGTACAGAAAATTATTTTCTGAAATACAGTGACAGTTATATTACAAAGCAGTGTCTACTGTTTTAGAGATTTGTGATACCCACGAAATATGCCTATTTCTTTCATTCATTTACAGGACTGTTTGCACATGATAAATCTATGCTGATGTCATTTCTTAAGTCCATCCCTCAAACACTGTACTTAAAATTCAGAGTCTCTTGTTACTCTTGGGGAAAAATACAGGGCAAGTGTCTAAAAAAACCCAAAAAACATAAACCAAACACACTAAAGTAGTGAACTAAAATTTCAGTTTGTCTTAAAATCACATGTTTTATTCCCTAGACCAAAGCAGGTCTAACATTCATGATCTTTTCAATGTTATTGTTTATGCTTGTATTTGTTTCATGGGTTATATATACTTACAGCACATCAGTTCCAAATTTATACTGAATATAATTTTCAATTTTCCAGTATCAGTGATACAGTGATGGGAAGAAAGCAGTATGGAAGGGATGCTGAAGGGATGCTGAAGCTTTTAAATGAGTAACAGACAAGTGAATGAACAGTGGAAGATGCTTTCTATGGATGAAAGGACAGCAGCTGCATGGCAGCAGACAAGAGCAAAAAGAATTAAATACTTACCAGCTTTTTCAAAGACATGCCATACTGTAGTACTGCACGTTGGGAATTCAAATATTACCCATTTTGGTTTCAGAAATGCTGGCCATACAAGTCATCCAACTGCCCTGCATAACCATTTGAAAGAGAGTCTACTTAGAAGTCTTTTCAGAGTTCTGCAAAGCAAGAAAAAAATGCTACTAAGAAACAAAACCAAACAACAACAACAAACCACAACAAAATAAATAACCCCTACCATGGAAACTTGAGGTTCCAGTAATTTATAACCTGGAACCTCCATCCATGTCATTTCTATGGCTTTAGGATCTCCTGGAGGGCAAGGGGTAAACAAATCTATCATGGTATTTGACCTGGACACTGATGGCCCTTTTACCTTAAAGAAAGAAAAAAGAGAGAAAAAATACTCAGTTTATGTGAGTTATAATTTTAAAGACAAAAACCAGAAGTTGAACAGCATCTTTAGAGCAAAAAATTTCCTTGATTTTATGCAGATGCCTGACCTATTTGTAAGATCTTCCCTGTTAAAGAAATTATATAAATGTCGTGGCATCATTCAATTTAAAATTATGCAGCTGTTGCCAGATACATACATATCAGGTCAAATTCCAGTAGCTGCTTCCTCTAAAGGTTTGGGATTTTTTGTGGAAAACTAACATGCCAAGAAATCTAGTTGGAGAAGACCACACTTCCTAGTCCTTGGTCACTTTGGGAGTTCATTCATCACTGGTTAACAGCTTTCTAAAAAATTTATCAATTATTTTTGAGTGCTCATGAAGTTAGGAAGCCAGAAATGTTTTTTCAATACTTGACGTACTGCACTACCAAGTTCTGAGCACCTTTTCTGATATCACTTCAGCAGCACTCGATTGAAAACAGGGCCATCTAGTGGGAGAACAGAAACCATCCTTTTTTTCCTTATGTGGGAAAAAAAAAGCCACACCATGTGTCTGTTCCCTTGCAGCAACACGTGCTTATCTAGGAACACAGTTTTATTTTTCTTTATCATTACATGAAGCATCACACATACAAAAAAACCCAAAAACATATGCAAAAATGTAAAGACAACACACTAACTGGCTATTTTTAACAGCAGAGAAGCAGATTTGCTATTCCAAACTGCATTTAAAGAACAGTGTTGGAGCACAGATTGTAATATTCAAAATGCACTGACAAATCACACAAATCATAGAATCATTTACAGTGACTTAGTAATAACCGAGGAAAAACACTGATTAACTGGGGCAATTTGGCTATTATTATTAAAATAATTAATAAAGCTAAGATTTTGCTTATAGAAATAGGAAATTGCACCCAATTAAATATTAACAATACAAGTGGAATCAACTTGACTTATGTCAGAGCTCTCAAAGTACTGTACTTGTGGGGTTTCCCCCATCTTCCTTTGAGGGCAACAGGAGCCAAGAGGTAAGAATTCCTTTTGGTTTGCTCTGCAAACTGTGGCAACTGAGGTTATTTCATTGCTCCATGGCTAAGACATGCCTCAGATTCTTCCAAATTGTAACATCCCTTTAGCCAGAAATGGCACTGTCACTAAAAAGTCAACAATGGATAAATGCTTCAGGCATTGCTGCTTCAAGAAGGGAAGCATCTAGAAAATCCCTGGTATTTTAAACCAGCTGCTTATTTTAAAATAAATACAGTCTCGGTGTTATTGCTGAGTTGCCCCCAGAAGAAACTTATTTGGTAAGTGTTTAAAAATATTAATTTTGTTTTTAAACTCAGAAAAGCTCCTCAAAAACCTTAAAAAAAAAAAAAAATTTTTTTTTATTAGGATCTAAAAATCTCCTACTTTACCCAACCCCACATCTGCTCTTAGAAGGAGTAACAAAGCTTCCATTTACAGCAGCAAAAACGTCCGCAGAATACCTTCGCCCAAGATACATGCGTTTCTGTAAAATCAAAGTTTTCAGTACAAATGTAAACAAAACCCACTTTTAGTCAGGGTCTACTCTAAAAAAATTACTGCACAGAAAAAAAAATATTTAACCAATACACTTGCTGTATGTGTTTGAAACTCTGTTTATAACCATCAGTAACGGAAGACCGTAATAGTTTATAGAGAACAGTTAATTTGATTGAACTAGACCCGTATGTGCAGACTCCCTGGGGAAAAACAAGCATTCCCAGATATAATGGATTTTGAATGGTGCTACAGAACTCTAGTTGGTTCTTTGTCAGATAAAGTTTCCAAGACTGAAATGTGAAGCAATGTTTCTTAAGCCAGTATGTAGTTTGTAGAGGTAACTTCAAGATAAACCAAACAATATAGCTTTGGTTTAGTTTATCTTTGATCTCTTTAAAGTGCACCTAAGCAAGTGTAAGCTACTTTTCACATTACAGCATAGGATGCTACATGTTGCCCAAGCAATAAAACAGATCTTGCTTAGTTGTTTAGTATCTTTACTTCTGTCATAAGTAACATTGGTTCACTATTTTTACCAGAACTTTACAAGAACTTGAAGCTTTCAGTTTGAAAAAAAAATTACAAGTAAGCAGAATGTGCATAACCACCCATCTGTTCCCATGTGGACGAGGGATATATTTAAAGTGCACATAAAATGTGAAGAACCATGTAACTCGATCCAGAAAACGAGCACCTCTGTGACATTCCTATTTAAGTCAAACTTCAAACTGAATGCTTTTAACACTACTTTGAGACAGAGTCAGAGCCTGGATTACACAGCAACTGGCACCATCAGACTTAGGCAGGAAGAGGATGAGAGAGGAGGAAAAAAATAAAAAGAGAAGAAATACCCAAGTTCTCCACAGACGATAAAAAAAGATATTCATAAGCATGCAGTATTACCCCAAATCAAATTCAGTTTATGCACAAGGAATTTTCAAATCAAGATAGTTCTCAGAGATGAAATAACTGGAAAGGTTTTTGATTCCTACTTACTTTTTTAAAGTGAGTAGCTGATTGCACTTTTCTAACAGCCTGAATCAGTGCATCACATACAATGATGCTTATATCTGCACCAGAATAGCCATCAGTTATCTTTCCAAGCTCTCGATAATCTGTTTCTGTTAGGAGATTTGGAATTGACCCAAGGTGAAGTTTGAACATTACAACTCTGGCATGGTCTTCAGGTAAAGGAATATAAATATGCTTCTCAAACCTGGTAAAAAAAAAGAAAAAAAAAAGTTCCACAGATGCTAGTTCATGCAGTTACACAATGAAAGTAGCTTATGGAAGTAAGTATAGAATGTTCCTAGATATTACAAAGAAGCAGTTTCATTATTATAAACCTTACAAAACCCCACCATAAATCTAAGGCAAGCATTCAGAAAGCTGTTCCCATAAATAATACTGTCTCTAGCATAAGCTAACATCCAGAATATAACAACTATTTCCTTTTGAAGGCAATAATAATTTGAAGGCCTATAATAAGCTGACACAACCACTTTCTATAGTCTTCAGTTAATGAAGACCTCATGGTTGGAAGCAAATTTGAAGTCATATTCTCACTACAGTTGTCAGTAGAAAATGTTGGTAACTGCAGTTCTTCCTTTGAAACAACTGCTCTCACAGCAGGGATTACCTCCAACTAACAAAATAAGTGATTCTAAATCACAGAATGGTAGGGTTTGGAAAGGACCTTTGGAAATCATCTAGTCCAACCCCCCTGCTAAAAACAGGGTCACCCAGAACAACTTGCCCAAGATCATATTCAGGTGGGTTTTAAATCTCTCCAGAGGAGACTCCACAACCTCTCTGAGCAGCCTGTTCCAGAGCTCTGTCACCCTCACAGTGAAGAAGTTTTTCCTTATATTCAGAAGGCATTTCCTCTGTTTCAATGTGTGTCCAGCGTCCTTTGTCCTGTAACTAGACATCACTGAAAAGAGTCTGGCTCCATCCTCTTGACAACTACTCTTTAGATATTTACAAGCATTGCTAAAATCACCTCTGTCTTCTTCGGGCTAAACAGCCCCAGGTCTCTCAGCGTTTCCTTGTAAGGGAGATGCTCCAGTCCTCTATCATCTTTGTAACCCTTCGTAGATCTGAAATTCTGTAGAACACAATGACCTTGATACAATGACAATGTGGGCCAAATTAATGAAAAATTTATATCATCACTGCCATTGTTGAACAAGATAAAGGACTTTAAATCTTATGGGCAAGAATTAAGAGATCTTTCACACTGCAGGGAATAGTCTTCCACTAGATCAGGTTGCTCAAAGCTCTACCCAACCTGTCCTCCAATGATGGGACAGACATCTGCAACTTCTCTGGGTAACTTATTATGATGTCTCACCACCCTTATAGTAAAGAATTTTTTCCATATGTCCAATCTAAACTTAACTTCATTCAGTTTAAAACCATTGCCCCTTGTCCTGTCACTGCAGGCCTTAGTGAAAAGAAAACAAAATCCAAACCAAACCAAAGAAGCCAAAACAAAACGCCAAACATTTCTGTCTGTCTTTATATATGTCCCCTTCATTTATTTCTGAAAGGCTGCAATAAGGTGTCTCCTGAACCTTCTCTTCTCTAGGCTGAAGAACCCAAACTCTTTCATCCTTTTTTCACAGAAGAGGTGTTCCAGCCCTCTGATCATTTTCAAGGCCCCCTTCAGGACTGATTCCATGAGGCCCATGTCTGTCTTGTATTGTGGGCCCCAGAATTGGAATTTCAAGGCTTAAAATTTTAAGCAACAGATTCACCTCTAAATCTGTCTCGTACAAAACAGTCATACTGGTTGGAAGTAACCTCTGGAGGTCATCTGGTGCAACCCCCACTCAAAGTATAGTAGGTTTGAAAGAAATATATAAATAAAAGTAAGTGATCATCACAAAAAGAGTAGTGTTTCTTTAGTCAGCAAGAAAGACCATTACCCGATCTGTGTCCTCATCACAACATAATCATATTTTTCACATAGCTGTATATGTCCTTTGCTGCTCAAAAAAAGATCCAGCTAATCAGGCTCAGGAATGGAAGCCCTTTATTTACAAAACAGCAGTTAAAACACACACTGAAAAAACCCACAAATTGTGCCTGACCAGTAGAACAACATACTTCTGTGTAACATAACACTACACTTCCATGAAATAACTCAAGCTACTTTGTTAACAACTGAAATGCAAACTCTACCCTCTCTTGCCCTTCTGAGGTGCATATTTTATCACTTGTCTTGCTTATTTTGTAACTTGTCCCGCAAGCCCACCAGAAAACAAACTAACAAGGAAACAGAATAGTTTTCTGCTTGCTCATGCACAATTATCTAACAGGACTATAGGGACTATACACAAGCAAAGTTTTTCCCTAAGCTTAAAAAAAGGAAACTGCGTCACTTATCTTAGTGATTACACTAGTGAAAACACATACAGTATGAAAACACATACAGTCACTGCCTTTAGAGAAAGCCAAAAAACCAAAAAGTACCAACATAAAGCTACTCAAAGATACAACATTCTTCCAAGCTCTAAGATCCAGCATTACACTGAATGAGACAGCACTGCATAAAGGGAGGTGAAACATTTTAGGGTATTCCAGGCATGTTTTTACATTTCTACAAGACAGCCTGGAATGCACAAAGCCACCGCTCTAGAGAGATTCAAAAGAACAGGACTTTCTCTTGTTTAATATTTGTAATCTAATCAGATTAGCTCTAGAGACTCTTAAGGAACAACGTGTACATTTACTTCATACAACTTTAATAAATATTTTATATGACAACAAAGGTTGGATTTCAAAAAAACAAGACAACAAAACAACCAACCAAACCAAACCAAAACAAAAAAACCCAAACTCCAAAACCTGGCCATAACTTAACACATTTTACTAAGTTAAAAATGAAAAGAAATGGGAACGTGCTGAGAAACTCTTCACGTTACCAGCTCTAAATCTCAGGTAATAGTCTCAAACGAAGTCAAACAGAAAAAGTGCAAAGTTGTACTACAGTTCTTTTTGTATTCTTTCTGCAATAGAAGAAAAGCAGTTTTAGTGGGAAAAAAACAAAACAAAACAAAACAAAACAACCAACCAAACAAAACCTCCAACAAAACAGCTTTATCTAGTGGCTTTTCTCAGCCTGTCAACTTCAAACAGTATTGATCAGTTGTTCCATACTTAAAACTACTAAAGCAATGTTTTCAAAAAGTATTATCACCACATAAAAGTCCTTTCCAGAGCTTTTTATTAATACAGGAAATCTTAATTGGAAGCCTAGACACACAAACTCCTACACTCCAGACTGCAGACAGTCACTTCAGACTTCCTGGTTTTCACATAGTGCATAGTAACAAATGAAGAGACAGGGTGGGGAACCATGAAATTTTCTTTTATCAACATGTTTCTTAAAGTCTCTTACATCTTTCAGATGTTGTTTGAAATTGGGATAGAGAAAAAGCACCTTCATACTGACAAAGAAATGCCATACATTAACAGCATATCTGCTGGGACAGATAAGTGGGGAGATGCCAAGAAGCAGAGTACACCAACATTTCAGACTGATGTAGCATGCAATCCCAACCGAGTTCAGAAGGGGCATGAACTCCACAATGCTTCCAAAACCTTTCTGATATAGCTTTAAAAAGTCTTGAGAACTGAAAAGAGGTCCAGCGGTAGCAGCACAAGACACAGCACATTATACCTTTATATGGCACTGCAGCATGAAGCATAGAAACACCTGAAGTTTGTTTTTAAAAGACATGACACTTCCCTCAAATTCAATTTCTTTATGGCAACTTAGAACTAACTATATAAATACAAAATCTTTCTTGACAATGTGTTCCTGGACCTTTGGAGACTCCAACTTACTTTTCACATTCACCTAACCACTTTGAGACAAGGTCAGAGGAAGATACTGAGAAGAAGGTAGAGTCGTTTGCTTCTGTTGATCTCCACAGCTTTTGCTAAATAAGACTTTCCTGTTCCTGGTGGTCCAAACAGCAAAATCCAGGGTGTTCTTTTTCCTGCACAAGAGAAACAAGCAGACTTCAAAGTACTGTAGAAAGACTGAACCTGTCTTGCTCATGTAGCCACTCTTATTTATTCAGAGGTTTTCCATATCTACCCATAAAAATTTGTCAGACTGATCACACTGTTAAGAGCTCAGCTTGAGTCTGATACATTGGTGTAATGCTATTCTCCAACCCCAGTACTGGGTCCCAACTGGCCAACAGCAAATCAGTGTTGTCATTCTAACCTGTAAACAGGTGTGGAAATTTAATGGGTAAGATCATTGCTTCTTTAAGTGCTTCTTTGGCACCTTCAAGGCCAGCAGCATCACTCCACTTTACATTTGGTGACTATAACAATTGCTCCTATAAGAAAAGAATGTATAAATTAGAGATGCACGTATCTTATCATAACTTGAACAAATTCCATTTTGGAAAAAAAAGTAAAAATCTATGCCCATTTCCATACTGCATGAACCCAAGGCATTTCTAAGAAGAGATAAACACTGAGTACTATTAGTCAAATAAATGTTAGTCCTACAGAAATCTGTTGCGTTGTTTTACCACAATAAAACATGGATAACCAGCATACTTGAGAGTTTGTGGAAGTCCTGCAATGGTCAAAGCTAGTCTAACTGACCAGCAAATGTGCAATTAGCAGTCACACTGGAATAGCTTCTCTAAGGGTCACCCAAGCACCATCTCCTCACTAAACCACCACTGTACTTCCCACCAAAAATAAAAATTTAATTTTAAACATGGGTGTTGAGGATTTATGAGCAAGGAATGGACATGTGCACAATCCGGCCTATTTAGCAGAAGAAGCCTAAGCCTAAGTCAAGGACACTCGGAGGCGAAAAGAAGGAAGTAAGTGAACGCAGCAGGCAACTCCCAAATGCTGAGAAGCACATGAGAGATAAGAGACCACTGTATGCCGCATACCACCACTGTACGCCGCTGTACGCTTTCTGCTTGCTTGCTGCACAATAACCAGTTAAGAGTGAGCTTACATTAATTAGCCAATGATAATGTTACAAGAAGCATAAACATAGGGGCGATGATTATATAAACCACACCCTGTAGCTAATAAAGTGGCATTCACCTGATCATATTGGTCTGCGTGTGATTGTCCAACATATTCCCCCACACATGGGAAGCAATACAACTGCACCAGCCCAGGATTTAAAAGGTTCCTCAGCAGATGAAGTAACTTGTTGGGTATCTCCAGATGTGCAGCAAATGATCATATTGGTCTGCATGTGATTGTCCAACATATTCCCTCGCAAATGGTGCCTGAACAGGGACCTGAAAAAACTGCTGCTGAAGCTGCATTTGTTGGTGTGAAGAAGGCCAAAGATGGTGGAAAGCCCGCCGAAAAAGGCACTGCCCCTGCGTCTACGTGCAGGAACAGCCCAATGCACAATAAAA
>VWZY01010536.1:0-55359 GCA_013399075.1 Chloroceryle aenea
TCTTTTAGCCATCCTACAACACTAAAAGAGTAACTTCATCGTTCAGTTTGCCTTTCTGACTGTTACTGACTGATAAGTTGACTTTTTCATACAACTGTCATAACATGAAATTTTATCAGTCATAATGTTCAGCTTGGAACTCAGCATTTCATGCATGATTGCTGTGCATCATTTATTTATTATTATAGAAATTAGAATTATAGAAAACAAGTAAAGGGCAAACAATGGGATTTTATTTTAAAGAAATTATTGGGTTTTGGCAGGTAGGACACCATAAATATCTCCTTGGAAATGTGGCCATTAAAGGCAACTCCCTGTCACAAAGCTGGGACAAACACAGCTCTAGGAATATTCCTTGCTTTTCATTGTGTAATTGGCATTTCTCAGAGCAAGGATTTTGAATCAGTGACCAGGTAGAAATGTTACTGTGACACTGACCTTCTCAGCTACCTAAATATAACTACAGATGCTCAAGTGAAACATGAGTTCTTTCTCCTTCAGTTGAACAGGTATTGCACCTCACAAGCAAGTTAAAGGTCTCTTCTGCTGGTTAGCCCAATTTTGGTGATTGCCAGGCTGGCTCTCATAGAGCCTTCTGGCAAAACCTCGCCAGTTTACTCCCAAAGTATCCTGTACTGAGGGTACAATGACCAAAGGCTAGCCTAGGCTTGAGCTCAAAGGATTAGACTGCAGCCGTGGAAAAATAGCTGCTCCATCACTGTCTTTCTCAGTGGCTGACATGGAAAGGAAAAGGGTATGGGATGTCGACTGCTGTAACAACAGTCACTTAAAAACAGAGCTGAAAAATGTCAAATGTGACTATAAAGTAGCTAGAGAAAATAAAGATGCGTTTTAAAATGTTCAAAACATGCATACTTACATGGTTGGCTGGATTTCCTGCTGTTTGCTTGGCAGAGATACTGGACCACATGATTTCCTAGTTCCTCATAATACCTGGTGTTATTTGTTAGGTTGCCACCTATATTGTTAGTGCTGGAAGCAGGATTGAATCTGGAAGCAGTGTTCCTTTAAATCCATACTAGAAATCAATACCTGAACGTCTTTTCAAGGCTAGAATATGAGGTTGTAAAGTAAACAACAGAGCAGCAGAATGAATGACAGCTTTACTAAAACATTAGGCTTCACCTAAGGCTAAAATCGCGTCTAAGTGAAATAAAATTGCCATTAATGATCTTGGTCATTAATGTTTAATTATGCATTTCATTATGTAAAGTTCTTATAGTACAGGAGTTCATTAGTAACAATTAAGAGTGTCTCTCTTCTTCTATGCACCTGTTCTTAATTACTGTGGTATTGAAATCAATACTGATAAATGCTTAAGTACTTCACATTCTACAGAAGTTGCTGCACACAGCTAGGACTACACCACCTTCAGTGAGCTCTGCTGACTTTGGGTATGCCTCCTGCTATCCAGCACCATACGGTTATTAGCTGAGGATCAAGTTAACATCTGCTAAAATATGTTCCTATTTGTTCTAAAATGAGGTCAAATCATATCTTCCTGTCAAATCCAAGTTTCATAGTGAAGACAGAAATTATCTGAATGACTTTTAAAACTATCATTGTAAGCTATTTAAAAAGAATATTTTCTGTTCTCTGTTGTTTTTAATTTCTCTGATCCAGAGGCTCTTTCACTATTACACATAAACTGTTCTGTCAGTTTTCATGGCATTCATTACCACATGATGCCCCGACAGAAATAGTTGCTAGGGATAGTAAAGATCTGCCAACAGCAAGAAAGCTGGCCTATATTTCTGGATAGAAAGTCTAGTTTCTGTAATATCTAACTTTAAATGGACAATGGTGCTTTCTCATGTCATTAATGATCTTTTTTCTTGATATGTATCAGTATTAATGTTTAATAAGTAACCCTTCAACACATAAGCAATCCTTAAAATAGTAACCCTGTTAACTTGAGCAATGCATCAATGAGGTTATAGACTTGTGCCCTAAAATTGCTCAGACTCAGCAACAAACACAGGAGTAGAATGAGAAACCTCCCAAGTTCTCTTTTTCCTCTAGAATTTTGGGTTTGGAGCTATAAAGCCCACTGAGATTTCAAACATGTTGCTTCTTAAAGCCATTAAAGCTAAGAAAGGCTTTGTGACAAAGTGAACCTCGAGCACACCAGGCACCTGTTGGGAGCCCAGCGTGGCTTTCTAGATTGCATCTGATTCCTCAACTGTGAGGCAGGTATTAGGCATGCTCCAGGCAAAATGTGGCTTCCGGTGCCCTTCCAAGTCTTAGGACCATTCTGGTTTAGTCTTAGGTGTACTTGAGTGAAACCAGCCACACTGCCTTTAGCTCTTCCCTGGCCATCCTCTCACTTATTCAAGCTACAGCAGCATTAGAGCAATGGCTCTGTGTGGTGAATGGTCTTTACACCACCTAAATCTATGATCTGGTCCGTGCAGTCACTCATGTTCTAAGCAAAAGGATTTTGACATATGCTGTCTTTCACCTGCCCCAGAAATCACAGTATTCTCTCTCCCTGTGAAAGGAAAACATGGAAAGTGTGGAAATATTATGGCACCAATATAGTACCAGGAAATACGAGCAATAGTCCATGCAGCCCTTTTAGCACTAAAAAGAAAATTGATCCATGATAGACTAATACACAGAAATAACAGAATCAATGTGGCTTTTATGGGAACCCCAATGAAAGCTTATTCCCAGTTATGCCTTAAAGGTATCATTTGCCCATAATAAACTACAGCATCTTTTTCACATGAGAACAGAGCTCTCAAACACATGCTCTTACACAAAGCATTTCAGTTCAGCCTGTACTAGATGTAGTAAACATTTGCTGGTATCTCAAGACGAGGCCACGGATTTCTCCTTTGAGATTCACATGAAGATGAAAGAGGGCAAAACTGTCTTCATAGGAGTCTAGCAGGAGGAACCTTCAAAGATAGGATAGATGATGCAGCAAATACACACAAAGCATAAGAACAAAACAATGCTAGTGATTGTGGGAATGTTAGGAATTGGATCTGAACATTCCAGACTCAAGTAAACACTAACAAACCATATTAACACTGGCAAACAGCTATGGCTTGCTTTAGTACAAATTAAAGGCTATTCTTTAGGGGCTTTTTCTGAAATATGATTTATAGATGCCACATCTGCAAGGTGTATCTTAATTTCATTGCTTTGCTGGTCTGGCTTTAATGTACATTTTTAAACATGAATCTAACCATCCAAAAGTATTTATTTACAATGTTTATTTAAATTATTGTTTTGCATTCATTTCTTTAAATTTTCTTAAGATAATAATTCAGATGAACAGTCCTGAAAAAAATCCCTGTTGAGAAGGACAGTATCAACACTGCAATAAAGTCTGCACCCTATTTACACTATCAATGTTTTTTAAACTATGCAGACAATTATTGTCTGTCTTCACAGAAAAAAATACTCTAGACAAAAATAATTGTCAGATGTAATCATAGAATCTGCTTTATTCTCTTGCTCAAAAGCAGCACATGTCATTTAAGGGCTTGGTTTAGTGCTTGTGAAAGACTAAGGAAGAGAAGCAAGGAACATCCTTGCACTGGACAAGCATTCCTGCTTTTATCCTCCAGCTCATTAGAGACTGTTTGCTTCTATTTCTGGACTCTTCTCTTTCTGGGCCTTTCCCGCATAAACTGCTAGTTATATTGAACTCTAGCAGTTTGGTAACATGCATCAACTACACACAAGTCTCCCTTTCTCCCAGATTCGTGTTTCAGTACAAGTCTTTTGCCTGGTTTGGGATCAATCACCGAGACTCCACTGCTGTAAAGCAGCTGTAATAGTTCACTAATCTTCCAGTACAATAGCTTTGTCTTTCATGAAGTAAAATTGATTTCCTTATCTGAGCTTCTGAAGAACTAGAATGTGCACCTTTCTTCAGGATAGACAGTGATGGAGAAGCTATGAAAGAAGGAGCTTCTAGGACACCAGAAATGGCAGGTTTAGGTGCAGAAGTCCGATAAGGACGGACTGCATGTTGCATAGTAACTAGGTAGTGTTTTGAAAATAGGAGAGCAGTTTTACTTCCATGATGACAGAGTGTCTTTGGTAATAAATGGTTATTTAAATCTGGGGAAATGACATCCTTGGGGAGCATTAGCTTTTTTACAGTTTATTTCTTTTCTCTGGAGAGTTTCACAACAGTTTGTATAGTACAACAGATCTTTTCAGTGATACGTTTTTCCACTATGTTTCAACTAGCTGAGAGAATTAGAAGAAACTTTGGAGTTGAACAGTAGTTTTTTAGTTGAACAAACAATAGTTACTGAGTAATTTACAGCTGCTTTTTCAAAGACCAGCAGACCCAGGAATAGAGACCACTTCTGTCAGAGTATTCCCTATTTTCTGGCCAGATGGTAGCAAGAAGCATTGGAAATCAGATTAATATCCTGTGGTGGTTTTTACCAGCTCCATGCTTACTGATATTTCAAATACTTCTCAAAGCCTTTTGAGAATCTTCTGTTGGTAATATTAATCCATGTGATAGCTGTACCTAATATTCTTTTAGACCACTACAAAAAGGAGTCAAATCTTGGCTCTCCTCCTTCATATAACTGAAGTTCTGTGACAGTGCCCTACCTAGAAAGTAACATTTGAGGAGCTGTATTGTTTCCATTCCTTCCCAATGTTGTTTGGGAGTGGCTGTACAAACCTTGCAGAGCCACTAACACAGATTCTTGAATCAAAGCCTGAAAAAATGATGTCTTATTAGTTTGAATTTAGTCTAGACTTGCACCTTTTATCCACCATCCACCTCACCTACTTTGCCATAAAAATGCAAATTTTTTTTAAGCCTAGCATATAATTAGTGCTCCAGAACTAGATCCCAGTTCCACGTGGCTGCCCTTCAGCTAAGTTCTTGTTTTCTCCATTTTCTTTCCACTGAGAAGATACTCAAGGGACTGCAGAAAAGAAACAGAGATAAATCAGCTGGGTATACCACACTTATTCCCAGGACTGCAAAATAATTGCCTTGATAGCCTTTTTTCTTACAATTTGCTCCAAATTTCAGAACTGTTTGCATTAATAATGTAGCTGTGCATCTAGATATTGCTACAGCAAGGCATAAGCTCAGCTAGTAAAGTTAAACAGTCTCTGTCTGCCCAAAAATTATCTTCTCTATGGGTTCAGCTCATGTGGTTAGTTAGGAGAAGCAATAAGGAGTTTACTCACATCTGTATTGCATTGATAAACAGAGCAGGGAATTTGTACCACAAACGACAAAGTATCACACCCACAAAAGAGAAAAAGTGTAACGCAGAACTTTGATGGTTCTAAATTCTATTCCTCATTCACATTCCATAGTCCTTTATCCAAAACAAATACTTGTGACTACAAAAAGTTAAACATTTTACAGAGGTGTTACCCACTAGATGGTGGTGTCACTGTTTATGATTGTTTCCATCAGCTGGAATCTGCAGTGTAAGTCAGACACTGGAAAAATGAAAACTTTTGAAGAGTGTTTTATACACAGTTTAGAAAGGCAGCACTGGAATCTCTGATCTGTGGACACTTGCAGTTTGGGGTCTCCTGATATTGTGGTTCTTCTGTAATTTCTTTTAGCATCAGCGGGACTTAGCTAAGCATGCAAGGAAGGAGCTTGAAAGAAATACCCGTTGTGCTCAACACACCCAGAGTACAGGTCACTTTAGGAAAAAGGAACTCAATACATGCTGAGAACAAGAGGCCAACACATAATATAACACAATTATCCCAACAGACTGATGTACACAGCATGAAATGCTCACAAATAACAAGAGATAGAGTGAAATCCCTCTTAACATAGTTGTTTGGAAAGCAAAGCAACTGGAAACAAACCCATTCCACCAGGGAGAAATCTTGACCTCTTCCTGTTGACAGGTGAGTTGTCTTAGGGCAGGACACAGGAGGGAACATCAAATGGAGACAGCTGTTGTGTTGTGCCACTTATTACCATGAGATCTACTATATATATATATATTTATAAGCTAGAGGTGTGCTAAATGTCCTTTGAAGGATGCACAAGACATGAACTCATTCAGCTCTGCAGATATAGAAGGGCTTTAAAGAACTACACAGCTACTGAACCACACAAAATCTACATGAGATTGCAGAGTACTAACAGCTTAATCTCAAAAAAATCACATTTTGGTCTTCACTTCTGCAGAGATGAGTGAGATGGGTGCTTTTGGAAATAATTTTGAACAAAAGAACAGGTCAGTTGAGAAAATAGAACTTTGGTATTCCCCATTTGCTTTGTCAGCTAATGGAATCAAGACAGAATGAGGTATTAAATATCATTACTATGGGGCTAAAGTGGAAGACCTTTATTCTATAAATGCCAGCATTAAAAGTGAAGTGAAATCCAACTCGCAGAGCAAGGTAAATTCCTGCATAAGAGAAGAAAATCCGTGAGTTATGGTAGTTGTCTGAAAACCTTATTAGTTCAATGAATCGCATTTATATAGATGTTAATAATTAGATTATAAATAAGGCAGTCAGAATAATCTTAAATAGACCACCACATAATACTCAGTATGTCAATGTTATTACCATAGTGTTACAATTACTGAAGTTTAATAGAGAAATATAAGACACATACAGAAAGTAATTGAGATAAAAGAGGGCAGTAAATTGGTATAATACTTCAGAGTGATGAGCCACAGTTATTAATTTCAACAGTTACAACCTTATAGAGCAAGTTCTGCTTCTCTTATCCAAATGAATGACTGTCTTAGAGCAAATAGTCCACATTCCTAATATAATTCCCCGACTTCATGAATCTGGAAGGTTTGTTAAACATCCCACCTGGATTTTATGCAGTGCTGCACTGCTTGGGTTGGATGTTTCTTCCGCAGCATTAATCACGAATGGGGAAATTCCTTGAAGTGCTGTGGAATATCTCTGCACTTTGAAGTGCCTGTCCTGAATGTAGCAGACATGCAATCAGCCTACCTCAAAGCTAAGGACATTCACAGATCTCAAATGAAGCAAACTCATTCTTTTTTTATGTCTCACTTATATTAAAAATACCTCTACTTTACTATCCCTGGAGTTATCTCATATGCTTCTGCCCATTTGAGTGGCTGCTTTGGAGGGAGATAAAGCAAACTGACTGGCTGTCAAGACAGCATTAATAAAGAATAAAAAATTAATTAAAAGGAGAAAGTAATCCTGTAAGATACAGCAGTGGACTTGTTTCTACATTTCAATGTGAAAAATCAGGAGAGGTTTTGCATAACCAAAAGAATTGCCATTCTAAGGAACAAATCCAATCCAGAGAAACACTGGAAGTCTAGCAAGCAAGCCAACTTTATTGCACCTTGGAATGACTTATATCAAATACTTTCTGGAGAAGAATTTCCATTAGAGAGGGATATGTAAAGGCTTGGCTTTTGGTGTAAGGAGCAAGGGATATTTCCCGACTTGGTCGGCTTTGGAAGTCAGCTCAATGAGATTTTATGATTAATCAGAAAATGCACAAAATTAAATGCTTATATGGTAGGATATCCAGCAAAAAACACATAAACTCCTCCTGTGAGGAGCTCACACATCCTGTGAGCTCTCCCACTTGTCCAGATGTCTATGACTTTTCTAAAAGCCCAATCCAAATTCTCTGGCCTTATTGCACTGCTGGTTTGTGAGAAGCTACCTGTTCTTAAAATAGTTTGAAAAATGAGGGTGACCTAATTTGCCACCCATCCACAACATCCAGCAATTATTTCTTCTGTTTCCCAAAAATTCTTCTCTCCTGCTGGTTGCACATGTGTTCCTTCTGCACCTTCTTCATCGTGCCACCTTCTTTAATCCCAGAGGGCTGCCCCCATGAGTCTGAACATAGGTCAAAAAATGTGTAAAGATGGAATTACTGTTAGGACATACATATGCATTTTCCTGCCATTGTAGGGATGTACACACTACCAGCTTGGGTCACTCTGTCTCTGCAAGAAATTCAGGAACTTAGCGATAAGTCTTTTTTTCCTATCTGCTTTTCTTCAAATGTATCAATGTGAGCTCTGTCAGCATAAATGTTTTTGATGAAAGAGCAGCATTCTCCATCCTGTCCCATAATACACACACTCTTTTTGGGGAGATTTCATGGGAGATTAGTTGTCATGGCTGATGAGGGGAATGAGTAGTGTTGATCACCCATTGCATGGTTCCTCTAAAAAATTGTATCCAGGATGAGATATTTGATAAACACCAAAATAACTTCTTGCTGTTGTGAAGAGTGTCTTTATGTAATTCTGTGTCAGCTTAATTAGAATGTGATAGCACCAGTTCCTGCTGATAAAACCAGATCTATGATATGAAAAACTGTAAAGTACTATTCCAAGCATAGACTTATATCTCTTTGGATACAGACCAATTCCTAGGATAAACAGTTGAAATATACTTTATATTACACACACAGAATCACAGAATCCTAGGGGTTGGAAGGGACCTCGAAAGATCATCTAGTCCAACCCCCCCTGCCAGAGCAGGGCCACCTAGAGTACATCACATAGGAACATGTCCAGGCGGGTTTTGAATGTCTCCAGTGAAGGAGACTCCACGACCCCCCTGAGCAGCCTGTTCCAGGGCTCTGTCACCCTTACAGTAAAAAAAATTATTAATATTAAAAGAGTCAAAAGGAAAAAAGGCATTACAGTTTCTTAAATGAGCTCTTTCAGCTTAAGAGCACTGTCAGAATTGCATTTCAGAGACAGAAAATGCAATTCTTAACGTCTCACTCAAGTTTTCACACTAGTTTGTATCCAAAAAGGGCCATAGAAACCTTGAAATGTCTCATATGATGGAAATCCTTTTCCCCCACTAGTTAGACTTTAATCTGTTACTCCAAAAAAACACCCCACCAACAAAACACACACACAAATCCACCAAAAAAAAAATAATCATCATGTTGATCATTGAGGTACTTCTATAAAAAGGCTCCTCAGGCTTTTATAATTATGTATACATTCCCTTTAAAGTCTGATCCAGTATCCACTGAGATCAAAGAGTAGACCTCTTCTGGGTGAGACTCATCAGTGATGAGATTGGATGATATTAGTCACTGAAATGAAGATGCTCTGTTACCATATTCTCTGTCCGTGTTATGAATCTCAGGTGAACACCCAATTATTAGTTTGTGCTTACAGCAGACTTTACAAAGTAACACAGTATTATTCATGGTTATAGAAGTATATTTTGTCTTTAGTGTTCAGATCTCTTCACAGTTCTCTCCCTGTTATTAAAAGCCATAAGTAAAAATACTGTTAGGTCATAATCATGCTGCAAAATTTATACTTTAAAAAAAAAAGGTATTTCTTTTTTTATGAAGCTTACAGTAAGTTGGGAAAAAAATATAAAACAAAAATCTGTTCACCCACAAAATTGACACATCAAACTTTATGATTCAAAAACAAATATCATAAATACAGAAACTGAAGACATTTGCACAACTCAGACAAGCAATTTCATGTAACCTACTGCCAGTTTTATCAGTGTTACGTTCTGCATTTGCTCCACTGAGCCCTAATAATAATTGTCTTTCTTTCTGAACTGAAATCATGTTAGCATGACAAACACTAGAAGAAAAATCTGCTGGGAATGATTTATGAGGAATTTGGTAGAGCAGCTTTTAACAGTACCTAATCCTGGAACCTTAGCTGTGATCTACATTAACCACAGAAATATTGCCAATTATTTAAAAAGATGAACTTCAAGTGCCAAATTTTAAAAGCACCAATACCACCACCACCCCCCCTAAAAAAAAAAAATACAAAACCACAAAAAAAAGCATCACAAAACTTAACAAAAATGGAGAAAAGCAGGTTTGGGAAAAGGAAACATGAAATCTGCTTATAGGGGAGACAAAAAAAATTCCAAACTAGAGCTGAGTAATTATTGATGGCCAAATTCTGGATGCCAAAAACAAGACAAACCCCCTAGATGTGACATGACAGTCAGCTTCTGAGAGGTCACATCACCCTCAGCACCACTGTGCCTTGGAGTTGAATAGCTTTCCTCACCGAGCACTGAAGTCAGGAGACTCAAGTTGATCATAATCATCCTGTCTTGACAGGTTGCTCCAGCACCCTGTGGAGCCCAGACTCCAGATAATGTAGTCCTATTCTTTTTTAGCAGGACTGTGGAAGAAGAAATGATAGCACCCATTCAGGAACCTTTTGAGGGGCATATCAATAAACTGAAGAGTCCAGCTATAGTCTGGCGCTATTTATATTTACGTCCTCTTAGGGCACCCAGTGGACCTGGTTATGGACCTTGTGTTCAGTGGTTATCCTGCTTAGACTTAAGTGTAAACAACCAGATAGTGCAGTGTCTGCCCTTAAATTGCTTTTTGTAGTTTCACATCACCACCTATTCCAGATCAGCTTTCAATGCAACATATTACAGAATCTGCTCGTGCATCTTGTGCAGACTGTGTAGCAAGAAGCTTAACCTAAAACATCTGCAGCAAGACAAGATGATCACATAAACATTATTTCTTGCAGAGGTTTTGTCTATAAACTATACTAAAGTATGTTTCCATTGCATCAGACCAATTCTACCTTTCTATTTACCTTTTATCTCCAAAATGGAGAACAAAGGGAAATAAAATACAAGGGGAAAAGTAAAATTCCCAGGCACATGATCGGTGTGTTCAGACAGAAACTGACAAAGCTCTGAAAATTATGTCTCTAATCTGTAAACCTGTTCAATAAACTGCATTAAATATCACTGCTGAGTATCTGTTTATGTGCCTAAATTCCCAGTAAGCCATATGGACAATTACTTTTGAATGTGGAATCACCAGAGCTTTTTGATAGCAAAAACTCCACGCACATGCTAAACTGTTCCAGAGTCATTCATGTAGTCAGTGATTTGCAATTTGCAGAGCCTAATGGATGCAGTAGACAATTAAGGGACATCTCAACTTCAGCAGCAGCACTGTTCTCCATCCCATTCCCCTGCAATAGGAGCAATGGCACACGATGCAGTCTCATAGAAGATGCTATAAATTTTGCTTGTAGTTGAGATTTAACCTTGAAGGTTGGTATCCATAGCCAGGCAATTTCTTTTCAGTCGTGTCCTTTAGGCACTTTCCAAAAGATAGAACAGTTGCTAAGTATCAAGCGTGTGTCAGCTCTAGAGGCACTCACATGCAGTCTCAGCTGTGTATAAAATATAAGAGGTTTGCCATCAAGACTCAAATAGCTTTTGTCAGCAAACTTGCTAATTACAAAAATATGTGTTCCAAGACTTTCCATGTTAGTTCCTTAATGGACTAAGCTGTTTTCTCATGACATCATTTTGGATGTGAGAATGGATGCAAGTCCCAACACAAGTTTCAGGCAGTAGAAAGTGCAGATTATAAAGATTCACCTAATAGTTGAAACTTTCACAAACAAGAGAGTCATTTTTACACAGGAAAATGCTGTGAATGGAATATCTACTAAATGCTTAATGCATGCCCCCTGGAAGTCAGTGAGGCACTTGGATCTCCTCTTACCTTGAAAGATTTAATTAATTAAAATCTAGTCAATGTGCACGATTTGCAGCCTCCTATTTGATCTTTCTAGTTCAGAATGTTCTTCAGCATCCTCAGTGGAAGACAACCAGAAGAGTTCTATATCTGTACTTCTAGAGGCATACAAGGATTACTCCCTTTTACTATTATCCACCAAACTGGAGGAGGATTCAGTTAATCAAATGCACTCTCAACTCCAGCTGCCCTGTAATGTGATAAATTAGAATATCAGAGCCACATGTATAAATGCAAACATGTCAAAACCTGAGTGTCTAGAAACAAATAATTAATTGGCTTGTATAATTTTAACCACAATAAATGATTTTTGAGAGGGAAATTTCATGAGATTTTTCCAAGCAAACTAAAAGGAAAAAACCCTACTCTGGCTCCTGCTGCTGAAGTATCAAACAGAGTAAACGTGACATTTACCAAACAAGAAGCAAATTCAAGGGAAGAAGGTGCATTTTCAAACCTCAGAACTTGGCTCTAGGTACCAAAGTAAACTGAGGACACAGTACTGTTAGCTGCTGGTGAATTCTCTTTGTTGCACTTTAAGATGTCCAGGGATTAAATCACAATAAATTCCATGGACAAATGGTCATGCAGGAGAAGAAACACAGCCCTCTGGTATTGAATTCAATCTTAACTCACAGGGTAATCAGCACTCTTGTACTTAGGTGCAGAGCCTCACTGACAAGGAGAGGTTCCTGCATGCACAGGCACCAACATGTCAGCAAATCACAGCTGTAATCACTGGGTCTTCAGCAGGGGGAGGAAAGAACTGTGAGAAAAAAAAAAAAACTTGAAGCCAAAAACTGCCTAGAGCCTAAACACTGGCAGTGACTTCATTTTTCTATTTAGGAAAGAAAGGAAAGTAGGAAGTCCTGTTATGTGCAGGGAAGGAGAAAAGTCCTCGAGGCTCATTGGTGAAGTCTGTGAATTGAAAAGTACTAATTTAACACATGGGTAGTAAGTGGAATGATGGCATCTCTTCAAATGAATTCATATATTAGAAGGTATTTCACATTCATAAGGGAACATTTTTGTTGGTTATAAAGAAATTATGAAAACTGAAAACCTCTGAGTAACACATTGTAATTGAATTCACAGGTTATAGCTGAATGCTTGTGTTAAATGAGGAAAATAACATCTACAAAGGGTTTGAGCTTAAAATTACAACTGTAGCAAGTCATTCTCATAGACATTTTAGTTCTTGGCAACTCTTCTAAGAACACATTGACTGATCTCTGCCCACATGAAAGAGCCTATGCTTAGTGCCTGCAATAAACTGAAGATTTGGGTATTCCAAAAAGGTGTGGAGAATATGGGGAAAATGTAGATTTTTAAAAGAGATTCTGTAAAAATGCCAGGTATTTCCTTCTGTAGAGTTACTGTGCTCAATATAACAAAAGCTGTGTGTAATGCACTCCATATGGGATAGACATCAGATTAGATGAGCTCTTCTGACCTTAAAGCAGAGATGTAACTGCACTGAGTTTTATGGGATTCAGTAACAGAGGCATCTGGCCAAAATAAGTGTTGTGAGAATATTCCTTCCATAGTTGTACATTTAATGATACTTCATAATTTGCTGTAAATTAGCAACTGTATCAAATCATGTGCTTTACCAGGATTTTTCCCATCTGCTGCTTGTTCCTTTTTGCTTCATATGTCTCAAGCTTTATATCCTTTTCTCCAATTGCTTGCCCTTTTCCACTTTACTGTCCCCAGCTACTTACTCTTTTTCAGATTTCACTTATCACAATTCATGTCTGTTCCAGTGTCTTCCCATCATCATCATCATTCTCAGAAAATAGATACTGGCAATGTCATGTTTTGCTGCTGTGCCTGCTTTACTAAACAAGTTTTACAGATAGAATGTTGATACAGATAATAAATCATTTGCTGGTTTCTAGCATACCTTTAAAGTACCTGCCACTGCTAAAAACAGGACAGAAATCTTCTCCCTTACTGGACAAAGCCCTAATTTGAGGAGCAAAGCAATCATTTTACAAAGCTGAACTATTACATCCCTAGCCAGCTTCCTCATCTATTTCATAATGAAATAAATAATTGTTTACAGATGTGACACTCCCAATATAGGATTAAATTCATAATTGATCATTGTACAGCAATCCACAGTAGAAACACTCACTGAAAATAGGAAGGCTCTAGTCAAAACCATCTACAGACAATTGGTACTGAAGTAATTTTTCTTTACCGAGGATTTATCAGTGTGAAAAAGGAAACTAAATTATTTCTAATAACACAATTAACTAGTTAAATAATAATTAATTTGCTTCTGTAACTTTTATTGCTGAGAATTAAAGTGCATGGATATTAAGCAGGGTCTTGTCCATGGCAGCCACAGATTTTACAGTGCAGAAGAAACTGTCTTGTCTTTGGTTAAACTTTCATGGTGTCCAACTTTTCACTTGAGCCTGCACAGCATCAGCTTTTTTTTTTTAATAAATTTATTTTGCAAATGAGCATTTACTGGTTTTAAAGGAAATGGTTGAGGGTACACCTTCTTCATTAGCAAATTACTGAGCTAGCCAGATTTAAATGAACTCTGCATTTAAACTAATACACCGTAAAGAGCCATGAATAATGGCACCAAAGCAGCAATTTAAATGCATCTATTTTGGTGGAACAAATATTATAAAAAAGATACTTAGTTCATATTAGAAATAATTTCCTGCCCAACTCAGCATCTTTATATTATCTCCTGTACTTATTTATTTACTTTTCATATCATTACTGCTGTTGCTTTTCCAGACCTTGTTGTTAATGATGTCAGTTTCTTTCAGCCAAGAATATTATTTTCCGTAATTGCATCTCAGAACTTTTCAGAAATTAATGGCAAGTTGGCACTAGTTGTTGAGGTGATGCTGAGGACATTCTAGGCACCCAAAACTAAAAATACGCTGCCAGAAAAGACAATGGGAAGCAGTTCCATTATCAGATGTAGGATCCTGATTCAGCTGGTGATGCTGACCAACACTAAGTCAGTCACAGGTCCTTTCAGAGCACCTCTGAATTCAGTGGAGATAGAGAAGTTCTGTTCTCTATTGCCCTCTGTGCTTAATTTAGGCATTCTTTGTCTCTGGTGAGACACTTGTTATTGCTCATTAGGGTTGAGTCTCAATTTATTTTTTGTATCTGTATAACTCTAAAAAATCATATTTCTTGTAAAAAGTAAATGCCGGTATTTTTAGAATTGTACAATACAGAGAGTAAATCAGGATTTCCCACAATGGCATTCACAACTTCTGCAGTAAGAACTGACTTTTCAGAAAGAAGATCAGCTTAAGGCCAAGTAAGGTAAGGAATGGTGATTTTGCATTTTTATAACTCTTGGGCTCAGCACTGGCTTTTTTCCTACACTGGAGAGTCAGCAATTAGTGATGAATGCAATCACTTCTTTTAGAAGTATCCTAGCCTGTCATCTACTCTGTGGAAGATGGAAAAAATCATATCTTCATACTTGGGATGGGACAGATCAGAGTTATACAACTGTCACAGGAGTAGCTGCAGATGCAGAAAGCTGGTGATGAATAGATGTGCAAAATCACCCTAACATCTTTTCAGAGTTGTGCAAGGCTCCTAGTAGTCCTGAAGGTGGATCAGAGCACTGGAATTGTAACTACTTAGCCACCTCCTCTCCTGACTCTCCCCACATCTCCTCCACCTCCAGGTACCAGTGAAAGATGGAGCAGGTATCTGTGCTGGTTTGAGCTGGGACAGAGTTCATTTTCTTTATAGCAGCTGGTGTGGGGCTGTTTTTTGGATTTGTGCTGAACACAGTGCTGATAATTCAGGGATGGTTTTGTTACTGCTGGGCAGTGCTTACAAGGCCTTTTCTGCCTCTCACACCACCCTGACAGTACACAAGAAACTGGGAGGGGACACAGCTGGGACAGCTGACCCTAGCTGACCAAGGGATATTCCATGCCATATGATGTCATGCTTAGCATACCAAGCTAGGGGAAGAAGAAGGAAGGGGGGATGTTTGGAGTGATGGTGTTTTCTTCCCAGGTCACCGTTGTGCACGATGGAACCTGGCTTTCCTGGGGATGGCTGAACATCTGCCTGACAATGGGAAGTGGTGAACAAATTCCTTGTTTTGCTTTGCTTGTGCGCTTGGCTTTTGTAGTAGAGTTTTTACCTGTTAAGCTGTCTATCTCAACCCACAAGTCTTCTCACTTTTACTCTTCTGATTCCCTCCCCCATCCCACTGCAGCAGAGTGAGCAACTCCATGTGGGGCTTAGTTGCCAGCTGGGGTTAAAACACATCAGTATCTTATCTGTTTTCCTCTGAATAAGGTACCAACAGGCAAGTTGAAGCAAGTGAACTAATACAAGCAAATATAATTTAATTTTGCATGGTAATGCCTTGCACTCATTTCTGCCCTCAGTTACAGCTGTATAAAGCCAGAAACGTTCCACTTACAAGAATACGACTGAATGTGGAGTTTGATTGGTTATCTTACATATCAAGTTAGGAGGAAACAGCACAAATGTGACATTTGAAAACAGTGTCTCTACCAAGCTTTGCACCAGTTCATCCTCAGAACCAAACCTCACTTGAATCTGCATTGTGATTGTATACTCGTGGTCAAATGCATCTGTGTCCTACTCAGTGGATGACTTGTCACTCAGCCCCCCCTTGGGGCAGTCACTGTGGTTAGCAGAAGAAATGAACTCAGAAAAAAGACACTCTCCCACCTATGCAGAACTTATCTCTTCCTATTGTTAACTTGTCTGCAAGGAGCCAAAGGAGGAGAACAGAGCCATTGAGAGCCATTAACACTTCCTCCCTCCAGACAGGCCTTGCTCATCATTCTCTGTTCAGATCTTATCACCACACAAGGTTTGAGACTACAATAGGCAGGCTCTTACAGCATCCTGTAGGCAAGCTTGAACCCTAAAAGTTTGATGGACATGCTGCCTATCATATAGTCCATATATTAGCTCTTACAGCATCTGCTGGTTTTGCAAAGGAAAAGAAAATATTCCTTTTTGGAGAAGAACTTAGCATCATGTGCTGCTGGGCAGATGAGAGCCCTGGGCAGCTTCAGTTCAGGCTGCTGTTACAGCAACATGGAGTGAGACATTAAAACCACCCTTCTTAAATTTATCTGAAAATTAACTTACATTAGCATAAGATCAGTCAGATCAAAATCTAATCAGAAATTTTCCCTGGGATGACTTCCACTTTTATTGCACTTCATGTTTAGGTCTGCTGATCTATGCTACAGAAACTGCATAGCTGTGATCCAAATTTCCTCACAGCTCAGGTGTTGATTCTTTCAAGTTATTCACATACTTCAGACAGCTAGATGAGAAGCCCAAGTGCAGAGGCTAGTGTTCTTGGGCTGTCTATAAACACTGGCGAGGGGAGGGGGCTAGTACAGGACAGGGCTCAGAATAGCATCTAAATCAGGTTCACATGAAGCAGCATTTCTTTTCTGCCTCCCAAAACTCTGGTTTAGATGGCAGAGACCAATAAATAGGGAGGACAAAGGCAGCCTTACTTTACCTCTCAACTTCCAGGGATGTTCTAGGTATGAAAATGGCACCCCAAATACAGTAGGCCATTTATATCAACCTTATGCTGCTTTTGCACAGGTGGAATCCTGCCCTGGCCCCTTCAGTCCTGAAATCTTTCTAAACTTTATGTTTTGGAGTTAGTACTCTGAAGAGTCCTAAAACAATGCAGCTGCTGTGGTTCAAGGCAGGAACCTCCAGGAGCACAGTCTGGCTGCAGAGAACCTGGTAGGGAATTTCCACAATCTATAAATAATCTCACTCCTTTGGCAAACAAAAGTGAAGGTTCCACAAAAGAGAAAAGCCACAAAACATCTCTGTTCATAACTCAGGGAAGAGGAAAATGCTCCACTGACAGCATTTTATAACCTTTGACAAGACAAATCTCTACAGCCTCAGTCCTCCTAGCTGCTTCAAGTGGTAAAGTCCTTGCTAGGCTGTTTAGTGCGTGGACAGACAGGGCACTTGCCAAGAAGAGCCCTTTGGACTATGGCAGTTCTAATGCTTTTATAAGCCTGTCTCATTTTATGCAGCATTAAGAAAGGGTCTAATATATTTCATGGCATTGTGTGGCTTAATTGCTTGTGTCATTTTTTCCTCGGACTCCTTCAGAATGAAGAATGTCATTTCCACACATCCTCACAGGCTACGCGCCTTTAATGATCTTCCAGGCCACGGCTGAATATTTATTTCTGTGCATGACTTCACACTGTCTCTCTGTAGCCTTTACTTCTAAAGCCATTCAGTCTTCTCTTGAAAATGTGCGTGAGGCCAGCGGATTTGTTCCCAATCCAATCTGCAAGAAGTGTGAGTACACTACCCTTGCCTCTACAGACAGAAGCACTTGTTAAACCTGAGTGTTGAAGGTAGGAAGGTGAATCAGCCAGGACCAGGCACTCATATTAGGACGAGACAAGGCAATGTTTTCTGACTGCAGGACAGCTATTTCATGATCTTTTGCTTGCAAAGGGAACCGGCCATTGTGATTAAGCGCGTTATCTGTGCTCTTTGTGAGTACAGTTCAGTGAAGATGACGATATGATGCAGCTGAGTTGGGGATGCTGGGGTAGAAGATGTATTTCTTTAAGGCTAGTGCCTCTGGGCACTCTCTCCTAACTGCCACCACCTGTAGAGGCCTGACCAGACCCTGTGGTTGAGCAGCAAAACTGCCCAAGGGCTCTGAAAAGGCAGAAACTTTGCCTTGTCTTTTAACCTAAATTATAACAGGGTTCAAGCCTGTGCCAAGCAGAGTTGAGCTATGTAATTTATGAGCTATGAGGGCAGCTCTGGGCCCCTCTGAGATGATTTTTATCAGTACAGTAGCATAAACAGTTCTTTACTTGAGCAGTGGGAATGGGGAGCACTGGAAAGCCTGCCGTATAAAGGGGATCCAGTCTGTGCTGGTATCTGTGTAGCCCACGGATATTCAGGTGAGTGTGTTTGCATTCCTCTTCTTTTTTAAGCTTTTTTAAGCTGAGGAAAAGGTTATGCTGAGCTCCTCTGCAGGGCACCAGGGACTGAGCATGTGCTGTAGGCTGAATGACTGTATGAGGTTAAGTTTGAAGACAATGATTTGGGGCTTGCTGTTAAAGTTTTAAGACTGCAAGAGAGAGAAAGGACATTTTCTAGGTTGATTCGTGGTTTGCCTTTGTTTTGGAAGGCTTAGATGTGTCAAACCTCACCAGTTGTGTAATGGGACTACCCACATTAATACTAGCTGTACTCGGCTGTAATGATGGGGTTGGGCCCTTGCTTTGTCTGTGTTTTGAAGAAGTCTTATTCCTGGGCACAAGCAGGTGTTATGTAAGGACCTCTTGAGTGAAGTAGAAAACCATTAGCTAGAAGCAGAATGTATACAGATTTTTTTTTTTTATTTGTTTGTTACATATTATTAATTTGTTTATATTTATAAACTCAAAATGACAGTATGGAACAGAGCTCACATTTTTATCAGGGTTTGAGGGGCGTTGGGAGATTTAATAAGATATTACTGCATCTGCATGTTCTTTTTAGCAAATACTAGGCAAGAAGTGAGGATAGACTAAAAATATCAGCTAAGTGGAAACAGATCTAAGGCAATGTCCAGCTGACCCACCTCCAGAAACAACAGATGGACTCCAGGAGCATCTGGCTTCTGTTTCTGCCTCAGAAGGCTGGGGGGGTTGGGGTTGTGGTGTACAGGTTTTTGGGAGGAAGGAGTTTGCTGTTTTGGTTTTTTTTAAACTGTCATTTTTACTCTGTGAAAGGAAAAGGTATACCTTGAAAATCTGTTTGTTGTTATTGCATTTATTTCTAGTAGCTTTTGCTCCTGCATTTGCATCTCCTGCAAATGAAGTTTACAGTACAGTGAAAACTTTGAAGTCTTGTGTTGTGCAAAAATGCATCTTTAAGTACATATAGTTAAAAGACATGTATTTCTAGCTGAACAGCAGGGTAGTCCTGAGAAATCTTTCTTTACACTAGCTGCTACTGGGATATTGCTTTTCCTTGGGCACCCTGTTCTGAAAATTTACTTCTGGCCTAGCTTCTTCAGCTTCCACACATAAAATGTGTGGCACATCCACCACTATGAGGTATGAGTACAACTGTTTTTCCCCAATGCTTGCTTTAGGAGGAGAATGGAAAATCTGTTCTGAAGGAATGGAGCCTGAGCTTTTTTCACTGCTTTTCTTGTTGAAGGTTTTCCAGTTTGATGGCAAACAATGGAACCAGCTCTCAGCATAAGCATGGTGACATGGATATCAATGGTCTGTTAAGGTGCATAGCTCTATAGCTGGGCTTACAGGCTTCGAGCAGGGTAAATGAGCACAGTTTCACTAACTGCAGCCTAGTGCTGGGGATTTACATTCCAGCTTCAGTGGTGCATGAGCAAGGCCAGCTAGAGCAAATTGCCCAGGTCCAACATCTAGATGGCTTTTGAGTATCTCCACAGATGGAAACTTTACAATGCTCTTCTGCTGTTCTTCAAGCTGTAAAACTTTGTTTCCTGAACTGCCTTAAGAGTCACTGTGTTTCAAGCATGAGGTCTTTTCCAATTTCACGTTGACTCCCTTGGTGTTTGTCAGTTTAAAACCTTAGGAAGTTTGCCATTCTGTCTGAATTCATTAGATAAGGGAAATGGGGAAATGGGTCATCAAAATCTTCACAAACTTTGACTGCCACAGAGAATCCCTAAATAACTGGTCTATTTTTTGTTCTCTATGTAATGTTACAAGCTGATCACTGTAGCAGGACGGGTGAGGAGATACAATTCAGGGTCTGTTTGCCAGTTGCAGCTGAAGATGTCTTGTTATTTAAAAGCTTCTTCTTGATGAAAAGCTGGAGCCCTGCCCTGATGAAGCACTGTGAATTGGCCTTATTCTCTTGTGCTGTGAAGTTATGCCCCATAAATGTGGGATAAGAAGTGCTTCTTGCTAAATGATTAAGAGGGATACTCTTAGAAATGTTTTACATTATGTAAGAACTGAGTCAGGCTATAGGTTGTCCTTGGACTTGAAATAATCAGGGCCATAGTTCCAGCTCGAACATGAGTTCACTGCTCTCATCTTGGAGTTCTTGGGTTTTTTTAGCCATTATAGTCTGTAATTATGCAGCTTAGATTGGCATCGTCTCAAAGAAAGGTATTTCCCTGCATCTGGAAAAAAAGTGGATGCAGTTAATGGCCTTTTAAAGCACGCTGCACAAAAACTATACAACAGCTAGAGGCATCGTGTGTAGGTCATTTAATTTCTTCAGCATCATTATCCTTTTAATAGGTGTGGGCAAGGACTACAATTCTCCTTTCAGAAATCCCAGGGACTAAATCCTTGATTAGTTCAGGCCAATGACTTCTATGGGATCTGCACTGTTTTTTGTTGTACATTTAAGGCAGTGGAATTATTCTGTAAACAGAAGATCAAGGTCAGATTTCTCTCCCTGATTCTGAGCATCAAGGAAAGTTAAAGCAGCTTTTGATGAAAAAGTTTAAAGATGTGAAGTATCCTATCTAATGATGATAGAGTTGTTCAGAGTGTGATTGAATAATAGCATAACTTCATATAAACAACACCCTCATAATATATGAGTGTATAAAAACATACAGGGCTAGTGTGACTGTGTGGTTCTGCTGTCTGTAACATCCACCATGGCTCACACTTCATTTCTGTGATACCTTCCTGCTCATTGTGAGTCTGTTTGCTCATTTTTCTTTCTGGATCAAAGCTATTTGAAATAACAATCAGAAGAGGAAAAAATATTATCAAAGGCAGATTAGAAGCTTCCCTTTCCCCCGCTCACCAAGACTAGATCTGAGATGGATATTCTCCTTTGAAAGAAGGAAGAGAAAGCTGTGCTTTAGAGCAATTTAACACTGCATCAGACATGCTTTGTCCTTAAAATAAGGTGTGCAGGTTATAATGGTTGAGATAGTCACCTTTTTTATCACTGTGAAAGAGCACAGAACACTGGCCAGATAAAGTAGGCAGCATTCTCCTCAGATACTTGAAGGTATGTAGCTAGCTGTGGTGCTCTTTTCTGAATACATCACAGGTTGGCCCCTAGAAATAAAAGAATGGAGAATCTGATTGATTTTTTTTTTTTTTCCTACGTTGTTTATGTTTTGCCACCTGATGGGTCACAGCCTTTTTTGTATAGGTTATCTGTTGCTTTGTGTAGGCCTTCATTAACCTGGCAAATCTGCTGATTTTACACTTCAACAAAGCCTCTTTAAAAGGCTAATTGTGTTTAAACACAATTAGCACCGTGTCAGATTAATGTGTGAAACAGTTCTTGTTATAGGACTTGACAACGAAGTTTGCCAAAATCCTTCTAAAGCTTCTGTTAGAGATTCTCTGTCTTGACTTGGTGCTGGGGACACTGGGTATTTTGTTTGTCATTGTATTGCTGTGACTCTTGTCCAGATCAGACAGCATAAGTAGCTCACCAAACTGAGCAAGCAAGCTCAGAAACACTGTAGGGTACATCCCATCAGGGTATGTGCTGCAGGGAGTATGCACTCTGTTGTGTGAACAGCCAGCATTTAATGAGAAAGTAATATCTAAGATCAGTGCAGTGCATTGGTGAGCACAGAGGTAAGCCCAGCCTGGAACAAAGCAGGGCCTGGTGGGGCAGCTGCTGAAAAACTGCTGATAGCAGACAGCAGGAATGTATCTTCATGACAACAAAACCTCTGCAAGTGAAAGCAGTGCCGTGGCATAAAAGGCAAAGAAGCCACGATGAAAAAATATGAAACTAGAAGTCATCGACATAAATCAGTCTACACTTTGAGGCAGGAAAGGCAGCAGACTTGGGAAATCTGAGTACTGTAAGCATTTCGATCCTTGTGCTTTAAGGCCTTCAGGGCAGGGAATACCTGTAATGGTGGAAGATGATCTGGATGCTTCCTGCAATGAGGTTGTTCTTGGCTACTTCAGAAGTTGGCTACAACCAGAGCGATACTGCACTAGTAGTGTCTTGAAGGTCAGGAAGTGGCAGCACAGTTACCAGACACATACTGTATCTTCTGTTGAACTTTGGTACCCTGCTTAACCCTTAAGAAAATGAGATTAAATATAGCAGTGAATTTTTTTAAATAAGAAAATGTCTTAGATGTCTATAGGAAAATAAAACCTGCTGCTAAAACAGGTCTTGCAGCAGTGAGGCGTCATCGGTAAGATGCATAAAATCGGGACAGGTTGCCAGAACAAAGTAATAGCTGATGTTGATGCTGCTGCTGAAATGGGCAGCTGACTCTGGAAGGCAAGGGGAAACCTGTAAGAAATCAAGTAGATGACTGGGATTATACATGTTCCTAGCATTAAAAAGAAAGAAGGCAGGAAATATTTGGGAATATGGAGGGAGACGAACCCATTTGGCATGGAAACAGCACGTTTGAAGAGCAAGCCTAAAAGTGATGTTGTCAGGTATGGCCTAGGCATGCATGAGAAGGCATAGTTCCATATAGCACTGTATCATACTGGGGTTTCAGAAGACAACCATAGACATCTGTCTCCTGGGTAACTGTTAAAGGGAGGAAAAAGGTGCCACAAGGACTAAACAGAAGCAAATCCAACGAGTGGCTTCTGACTGCGCACATTAAACTCACAGTAAGCCAGAAATAAAATACAGCTTAAGTTGGCAAGCTCATCTAGGGAATGGGGGCTATTGTACTGTTATAATTGACTTCAAGTGCAGCTTGGTTGATTGTAATGAAGGGACTGGGGAAACTGAGTAACCAGTTGTGTTTTCTGTAAGAATTCTGTCATATACAAGACAAATATTTCAATTTTCATTAAAATCTGTGTATTTCTTCCCTCCTTTACTTAAACACTCCATGTATAAAGCTGCTACAAGTCTTTATCCATGTAAAAGTCTAACCAAGCAAACCTGCTAGAGAATGGCTATAACCATTTTCCTTTCCAGCCAAATCATAAAATTTCATGTGCATGAAGTAGCTTGTGTGCTTTAGAGCCACACCACACAAGTAACTTGAATCTCAAACTCTTCAGTACTGCCACGGTCAGTCTTCCTTGGACATTTCCATTGATGAGCCTTGCTTATTCACAGTAAGCTTCAGCACAGTTCAGCTGAAACTGCTCTAGTTTGGATCCATTATGCAAACACAAATGCCAGTGCACTTCCCTAAATGTTAGCTTTTATTTATTATTTCTTTTTAATCTGTGCTAATTTGGGGGCTACCTGGCAGTAATACATAGCTTGAAAAAGAGCATTAGTGACTCAAATGTTGTTGCCAGGTTTCTGTGGCTTACATTTACCCATACCAAGCATTAAGCAATTAATCTGAAGGTTTTAGGCATGGCAAAGAAAAGCATTCTCTCAGATGTGGCTTAATGTATGTTTGAGAAAACTTTAATTGGCAATGAGGAACTTGGAAGAACAAACCGAGTATTTAGAAACAATACAACAAAATGCTTCTGTAAGCAGGATTTTCATCTGTTTTCTGAGTAGTCCAAAGCACAGGTAAACTGTTTGATAGGTCATACTACGGATCTGATATGAATTGCATACAGTTCTTATACGTACATTTTTACAACATCTTGAAAAGTACACGATTTTTATTTCCTTTAAAATATTTTTCTCCATTTGAGACAGCTTGATAGACATGCCTCAGGTGAAAAGTTGTCTTTGAAATTGGTGCCAGGCATTGTACAGATGAATTAAATTGCTTCCAGCAAATGTTGAACGAACAGTGGGTCTGCAGCATATGGTTATCCACACTTAATCATAGTGACTTTTCCTTTAGTGGGTATAGATGGCCACGTTGCACCTACAATGCTGGGAATAATTGATGAGCTGTATCATGGTGCATAGCTAAAGAACTGTATTGAGTGGGTTTTTTCATGCTTTGAAATGGGAGAAAGTCTCTGGAAAACAATAGAGAAAGACCATGAGATTTACTTTTTGGTTTTCTTCTATTCACCACCTTAATATGTTGCATATTTTTAATTATTGGCATACTAGTAAGCTGGAATGAACCAGCTACAGAACCACGTTCAAAGTGTTGGGTGACAAAGGACAGTAACTGTTTGCATATCTGGACCAGACACAAACTCTTCAGCATTGCTGCATGACTTGCCTAGCTTGTTTAAAACACAGTTAAACTGTAGGACTCGATAGTTTCCAGGTCCACTAGCAAACTGCACCGTGCCAACCTCAGATACCGATGACATGAGTGTGCAGGCATGCTAAGGAATGAGGGAAAAGCATTTTAAAATACTCCTGGAAAGCCTCTGAACAGCTCTGCACTGACTAGAGCAAGCAGTTGGGACTGGAGCCTGGATGCACATGAGTGCCTGGCACATGGGACATAGCACCTCTCACCTGAGACTTGTAAACCAAGGGCTGAGGATCACTCGGATGCAGTAGGTTCCAGCCTCAGCTACAAATCACTGTCCTGCAGCTGCAGTGTCAGCTGCCTGTGCCCTGGTCTGGCAGCACAGCAGTCAAACAGCTCAGCTGTGGCCACAAATGAACTGGGTTGTAGCACACTGGATTGGATGGAGACTGTCTCCATGGAAAGTAGCAGACACTTCAGCCTCTGCCTTACAGCTGAAAGTTGGGCTGCTTCGGTGGTGATTAAGGACAAGGGCAGTCACTCGGGAAACAACACCCTATCTTCCATGTTTGCTGCTAAAATAAGTCTTTTCAGCCTTCATTTTCTGTGCACTGAGGCTTTCTACTCTTCTTTGGTGAAATCTAAACTCTGCCTGAGACCGTGCTGAAGCGTGAAGTGTGAAAGCCACAGATCCTCACGAGCCAAATCGTGTCAGCCTCGAGTGGGGCTTCTCTAACAGGTCAAGATGTCCATGAGCACACAGAAGTCAACAGATACCCTGGCCAATGACCAGTGCAAAATGCCAAGGCCTGGTGGACAGAAAACAGCTCTGGAAAAGCAGTTATCTCTGCTTGATGTCATTCTTTGCTAAGACCCAGGATGAACTGTGTGTGTAGGTCACAACATACAAAACAGAAGGTATTTAAACCACCAAGTTACTTTAAGCTAACAAAGGTTTTGATGCAGGTTACTTTAAAAATATAGCTGGGCCTTCAGCATAAGTATAAACCAGCCCTAATATTTCTCCTTCCCATTCGTCTAAGCATATATGCTGACTTTATGAGGGATTGGAAGGGTTACTTGTTTTCTGGGTTGGGTTTTTCTTCTGAGAAATGAGTGGGAGTTAAGGAAAAATGTTTGAACAATGCATTGTTGTTACTGGAAGGTCTCAATAATGATAGGTCAGAGAAAGCTTAGCAGAGTGTTAGAAGAAGGGTAAAAGGAAGCCAGGTAAGAATGGCTTTTGCAGAGAAAGGTAGCAAACGTTTTGGGATTTCCTGTCATGAGATGTGCTTTCATGTTGTTATTAGGGGGGAAATCAAAGAGTCTGAGAGGAAGCGTAACCATTTGTGAAATATTTCCAGCATTTCTAACAGGTGTGCAGAAGGAACAGAATCTCTGCTAGCTTTTCCAAGCTTCTTTAGAATGCAAAATTAAGGACATAAAATAACCAAGGTTTGCAGGATTATATTGTCTCATTTTACCCAACAGCTTTGGAGATGTTGGCCACTTTCAACCACGTTTGGCAGGAGATTTTTAAAAGATAGGGAAGCTCACTAAACTTTGAGGAGAGCTGTTACATGAGCAAGGAAGACAGTCCTTCCAGCTAGTGCTAGAGAAGCTGCCCCTGAATATGTTAGGTGCTGTCCATACTGATCCTTGTAAGGTCTGAGACAAGCTTCAGGGTCTTCTCCCAATAAGCATGGTGTGGCACAAGAAACATGAGGAAGCGGAGTAAGAGAAGCTAAGCACACGAGTCCAAGGGTAAGAGTATGACTCCTGTTCTTCTAACAGAATGATTCTGTGTTCTAATGAAGTATTTTTAAACCAGCTTTTTGTAACAGCTTACTAATGCACACCACCAGTGCTGCAAATGCCCCATTAACCCTTTGGAAGCTGTAAGGATTCAGGACTGTCACTACGGCTAGCTGTCACTAGCTGGAGACAAGCCTCCTCTCCAGAAAGCAAGAAACATGCTGGCTCTGCTGGCTCCTTCTAACTGTTCTGCTATTATTCAACAAAGCAGAAATCCCACTTTTTGCTCCCTGTATGAAGCAATGGACCCTGCTTGCTTGTAGTCCCTCCACACCACTGCTTTCTGAGTTAATACACATAGCCCAAACAAAGTTCAGCTACGTTGGTCCCCAATAGCCCTTCCTCTATCTTCATGCTATCTACTGTCATCATGCCATTCATTTTAAACAGTTGGTCCCCATAGCTACCTTTTACCTCTATTCCCTTTGGGATCCTATCTGTCCTACACTTGCAGTCCCGTTTCCTGTTCTCATGAGCCCTTGGAGTCCTTTTTGCCTTTCCACAGAAGCTGTTTACAAGCTACTTTTGAGGGCCCAGCTGTCACTATAACACCAAAGACTGAATCCAACATGAACTAAATATAGCTGTTCGACATGGAAGCACCTTTACTGATAACACCACCAAATTACAGGAAAAAACTAGAGATTTAGAACATAAGCCCTCTGCAGCCAAGAGCAATTAATAGTATTCAAACAATGGCTAATCCAGATGGGTAACAAAACAAGGCTCAGTATAGCCAGGAAAAAAAAAAAGGCAAGGTAATTTAAGTAGTCCAGGCAGCCTTGTCTTCTTGACTCCTAGCAAGGTAACTGAGATGCAGGCTGTGCTTTTATCTGCTGCCCAAAAGACGAGCTTGTTATGGGGGCTTTCTCTAGGAAGGCCAGCACTGTGGATGATGTACTAGCAAACCTGCTATGGTGGTGGGTATGTACTATGCATGGGACAAGGATAGCTGCTTCAGAAGTGGCCAGAAACTTGGACCTTTTCCAATAGACTAGGCTGTTCCTTTCAGCTCTGACTCCATGTGCCCTCATGACGAGATTACCACAGGGTCATGAACCAAAACAAAGAGTTGAGGTAGTCAGCAAATGAGAGTTTCTGTATGAGGAATTTGGCTGCATACATTAAGTATATCAGTCCTGGAGAGCAGTGCAGTCACAGTAAGTGGATTGTCAGGGATCACCTTGTCATCAACACTGGGTCCAATCAGCCATGGCTTTGTCTCCACAAGTCCCTAAAACCTCTCCAGGAATGCAGATTCTGCAGTCTCTTGGGATAACTTTTTCTACTGCCACACAACTACCTTCCTTGCTTTTCCTAATATCCACTTTTAATCTCTCAGCCTGCAACTTGTGACCATTGCCCTGTCTCATCATCTGCCACTATTTAGAATAGGTTTTTCAAGAGGGGAAAAACAAAGCTATTATTTTCCACACAGAAAGCAAAGAAGGAACTTGAACATGTACACTGTGGGTCCCTAGGAAGTAAGAGCTAGAGTGAATAACATGTCACATCAAACTCACCACTAGCTGTGCCTATAATGTGTGTATAGTCATAAAGCCCACCACCCTCCTGCACCTGAATTCTTGATTTAAAACTGAGATCCTGTGATGCAGTAAGCTCCACGGATACAATGAGGCTTGACAGAGGGCAGGAAAAGAACAGTAAGTGAAGAGCCAAATCGTATTTCCATGATGCTAATGTCTTAAAAGTACGAGTGATCTCTATGCTGGCACTTTGTGCCCCTGTCCAACAGGTGACTATGGAGGTAGTCAGCCAGCCCCATAGATTTGGGCAGTATATTGTATTGGGAAGCTGAGCCTATGGGGTGTTTGTAGCACTGTTGCATGGCAAAATAGACATATCAGAGAAAGGTGACTGCCTTAAAACCACCCAACAGGTTCAAATTCTACTGTGTCTGATTGAGGTCAGGACTGAACTTTTTTCAACTGACTGGTTTTAATAAAAATACCTTTTTCACTTCTTCCATGCCTGTGACCTTGGGGAACTGAGTGACGACAAGGGGGTACATGCAGTTTGCACTCATCTTGCCAAGTGTGACAGGTTTGCATGAGGCCTGTCTGGTACAAGAGCTAGCTTGTCCACAATCAAATAGATTATTTTTGCAGGCCCTTCCTTGACTTTCATTTCATTTGATTCCTCTTCAGAATGCTTTCGGACCTTAAAACTGAGTATTTTTCTCCTCTTCTTCCTAAGTGTCCACAGAAAGACAGTCTTCAAGATTTTAGGAAAAACTGAGAGGCTGCTCCTGCTTCCAGTGCCTGCCCTGGTCCAATGCTAGCTTCACTAGAAATGTCCACCTCTGCCCCCTGAGTTAAGGATCCGCTAACTTGAAGAACTGTGAATAGACCCAGTCAGTGCTAGGAACTATAAGGAATCCCTGCATCATCAGCAGGTGGAAATCTGTAACACAGCTGGATTCTAACATGGCAGGGCAGGGTTGTTTGAGTGCATTTATTGAGCTTCTATCACAAGCTTATAATTTAGCCAAACTTGGATGGACATTTTGTTGTTTCGTTTTTATTTAGATCAGCATCCCTGCCATGTTCCTCTCATTCTGTTTTCATATGTATAGTCTGCTGCATGAGGCATAGGAAAAATAGACATTACCATAATTCTTGGTAAATTACTAGAATTGACAAAGCTTTCCATGCACAGATGAAACTGAAAGGTAAAAATTGCAAAACTCTTGCATTGGTAAAGAAAGTTATTAATCTACTAGGTCATCAAATGCATGAGCTGAATATAAAGGTGAAAAAAATTAGCTGGCGTATCGGATACACTGAACTGTGCTGCTGTTATTGTTCACAACCAAATAGCTTGGTGATGGTTGGTGGGCGATGTTGGAAATGCTTACACCAAATGGTGCAAAAGCAGTGCAGATGATGAACAACTAGGCGTTAGCAAGGTATAATCCCTTCATGTTTTTAGAAGTGATAGCATGGAGGCAAAGACCAGGAACTCCACTGAAGTAATGTACTGGCTATATTTTTCCCTGCAGGTAGATCAATAAACAATGGATTTTTTTCCTAAGAAACCCTCCAAAATAATCCTACTGGTCTGCATAGCTACACTGTGCATAGTAACAGTAAGACTCAAGAGGCTCAGTGTGCCTTGTGTAGATTTTAAGCCTCCAGTTATGATTTGTGTTGCTCAAAGAACATGGCTTCTTCTATAGCCTGTCTAATCTAGAGATTACAAAAACTCTAACCGTTATTGTTTAGGAAGTAAACTTTCATCTGCAGAAATGAAAACAGGATGTAAACCAGCACACATTCTGCAGCACAAAATGTGCCTACAGGAAAGATCCCTTGTGGGACTGTGCACAGCTTTGGGCTAGAGGGAAGCTGGATGGAACAGTTAGCTTCCCTTTCTCTTGCCAGTTTCTCTGTAGGGGGGAAAAAGCTTTGAGCAGCTCTAGACCGTATCAGATGCAGCCGGGAGGAAAGGAGATGTCGAAGAGATGTTTGTTGTGAGAACTGAGTGCAGCTATATTTGTTAACCTCTAGCAGTACACTGTCTCTGCCTGCTGTACTCAATTATTTATTAACATTACAACTGCGCCACAGATGTTCAGTTTAAAATTGGTGTAAGGAAATTGGGAGCTGGAGTCAGAAAGCTTCAAATTCACAAGTTTCAGAGAAGTAAATAAGGGATAGTGGAGAATGAAGACAAAATTAGGCCAGTACAAAAGAGAGTACAGAAATCTCAACATACAGGCAACGCTCCGGGGGTCTCACGAAGAGCTCAGAGCAGGAAAATCCCTTAAAGCAATCAGGGCTCTCTCTGCTCCAGCAAAGTAATGGAATTGGACATGGGAGAAGCATTTGAGACCTTCTTGACCTACAGGTGGTTTAAGCCTTGCTACTACTTCAGGTGATCTAGTGAAAGCTTGCAGAAGCTGTAGGAACATAGCTATGATTCCGAGAAAAAATGGGCTTCCATAACAGAAAGATAACCAAGTTCTTAAAGGGTGGCAGTTGATGGTCAAGTAAAGGACAGAGAGCAAAACACAAGGCAGGTAAAGCTTGTCCTGATGACAGGAAAAGCCATGCTCTAGGTTAACATCAGAGACCATGACCCACTGAAGAAGTAAAAGCTTTAGTCAGAGCCTTGAACAACTACAAGAAATGGAGAAGTCAGGAGGGAAGTGCAGGCATGTGAAAACTTGAAATGTTCCCTCATCTTCCACCCTCCGCAGTTAGATTACTTTTATTCTGTTTTTGGAATGCCCTCTCTCCCACCAAAATTCCTCTGTGGTCACAAATGATTACTCAAGTTTCCTTAGTATCGCTTCTCTGGTGATCTGATCTTCTTTAAATCTTGCAGATGAGAAATACTCACACAGTGGGATATCAGACACCTAAAAAACCCATACAAGCAGTGCACACGCAGACTATCCTACCTCACATTAGTTCTGCTTGGCCTAAACCACACCATTCAGCACTAGACAGTGGCCTGATCTGAACGTTAGTGCGTTCAGTTTGACTTTGATTCAGTGTCATTGGAACTGGTAGGAGAACCAGCTCCTCTCAGCGATGCATGTTTAGATCATTAGCACGTCCACAAACTAGCTGAGATCAGAACCTTGTTTTTCTAAATACTGTGCCCCACAGAGCAAGACTGTAAAGCCTCTGCAATATTTAGATTAAGGATAATCAACCCTTATATAACAGTCTGTTGGGGAGCAGGCTGCTAGTTGAAAATCTGAAATAAACCTTGAAACCAAGTCTTGTTCACAGACTGGGTGAACTGTGGTCTCAGCACACAATGAAATTACAATCTTTTACAAATAGATGCCTGACAAATGAATGGCAGTAACGGTCTATGTGGAGACTCTTCATCTGTCCCTGTGCTGAGGTAATGCAACTTAAACAGAGCTTGCATGAAAAATAGACAGTGTCTTTGGAAACAACCTGCTTCACTGATAGTATCAAGGAAACTGAACAGATAACGAGTCATTTTATTGCCTCTTCAATATAAAAAACCACCTCAAAAGAAAGCAGAGAGTCTTAGAGCATGAGTGAAATAAATTCTGGTGGTCTATTGACTGAAACATAAGACAAATACTGAGGCAATACCCTCAAGAGTGAGTTCTGAAGCTTCCAGAGATATGGCATGAATTTTAGGATCAAAGATATGTACAGCAAAAATGGGAATTAATCTTGTAAGCTGAAATCTCTTAACTGGGTGAAGTTCATTTCACTACTTCTTTCTCTAGTGAACAATGAACACATCGTTTTATACTCCAAGTGACAAATCTGGGGGTTTTAAAGGAATAGAGCATGCAAAGGACTGGGTAATAAAAATCCAGCACACTTAGCTGGGGAACAGACAGGTAAAAACTTGAATCCACAGCCTTTGAAGACTTCTAGGTATGCTTATTTCATGCACATAAATTGTCTTTTTTTTATTTCACTGGGTACCTAATCTGTTAAGCGAAGTAAGTCTGTGTGTAGAAGTAAAATGCCTTCTGAGGATCCTGCAGAGACTGACTGCCTCTTTGCAGAGCAGAACTTCTTGCAAGTCTGTATGACTGCATTTAATCCTCTCTGTGTGTGCATTGTTATGTGATAGTGTTGCATCCCTGTAAGATTCCAAAGCATTGACCCGTTTTGGAGAAGGCTTTATTAATGCCTTAATGGTGAGCACACAGAAATGTGGAGAAACAAACTGCTGATCTACAGGTTAAAAGATTTAATAAACAAGAATTTTCAGTCAAGTTGCAATAAATTGTGGTGGGTCTTCAGTAACAGCAGACTGATCTTACCCTGGTGTGCAGCCTCACTGCAGAGTATTTTATCAGCACCATGAGCTATTATCAACAGTAATTCTTGACAGAGTTGCACTGAAAAAGGTGAATAAACTTCAGTACCTGAAATATAGATGGGATTTAACAGATTGCCAGAACAGATTATACATTAAAAAGCAAGTGAATTGTGTTCCTTCTTTAGGACATTAAGTGAAGTTAACAAATGCTGTATGAAGAAAAAGAAATTCCCCAGAATTCCACTGTCAGCAGCTTAAAATGCATTCATCACCCCTTGTATGTGACAAGCGTGCAAACAGCTAACCCTGGTTGAACAGATCTAGAAAGTGGATTCTTGTCTCTCTTGGGAGGTTACTTAACACTGAATTCTGAGCTGAAGGTTTAAACCAAATTCTGAGCCTATCTCCCCAGTGCTGCCATGCTATTATAAAAGTAAGGGCAATTATTGTATCAAAGAGAAAGAATATTCTGTCATCCTCTAGGTCTTAATAGAGCTTTAGCAAGTGATGTGTTAGTTTATGACTATTTTTGGTTTATTTGTTGAGCAGCAATACTTTATGGATATAAATTCTAAAGTAAAAGTTATTTTAAATGTCAGGCAGAAAAATTTAACAAAACTGGGAAGCAAATAGTGCTGGTTTTGGAGGAGCTGTTTGGTGTTTGGGTGTTTTGTTGTTTTCACTGTTGTATTGAAATGCCCCATAATGTTTGGTTTGGTCTGGTTTTCTATTTCACAGGTAATGTTTTCCTGAGAAACCTTAAGAGATCCAAGACCTCACAACAGCATAGAATTAGTACTTAGAATTGCTTGTAGCTGTACAGCAAAGGGGGAAACTCAAAGGGGCTAGTTTTCAAATTAACTACCTGAAGCATGTGATCTAGCAAAGCTTTCAAAGAATGAAAAGTATGCTTAATCTGGTAATGCCTTGTTTGATCTTTTGCTACCAAAGCAACATAATTGATGTCGATTTCTCTAGAGTTTCTCTCTCAAATCCACTTAACTTTAGTCTCAATAACCTGGAAAAAAATCTCCCTTACATTTGTAAAACAAAAAATTAAGGCTAAGATTTTTCAGAGTGTAGTGAAACCCAGGTGCCCAGTACCTACTGAAGTCTACTGCAAACAAAATGGACTTTCCACAGGCGTTCAGCACAATGCCTTGTTTTCCAGATGTTTCATTAAGGACACATTTGACACTGTCATGGCTGTAACTGCCACAACAGAAAGCTCCGATGTTTCAAATAGTTCTCAACAATCTAGCTATTGTCAGTCCTGCATCCTTCTGCCACCCCGATATTCCTCTTCTCCCATGCCACCCCAGCTGCTGCAACCTCTGGAAAAGCCTAGAGGACACACGCAGAGGACTGGCACATCCAGGCTATGGCCCATCTCCACGCAACTGAGCATAACTTAGCTCTTCTCAAGCTACAGTGAGCTTGGCAGGGCACAGCTGTACAGGCACACACTTCTGCTGCTGTCATCTACTTCTGCCTAAGCCTGCTGAGGTTTGGGGGGTTTTTGTTTGGGTAGGGGTTTTTTTGCCACATGAGAACCTGGCAGCAAGGGCTCAGCTTGGCAGCCAGGGAATAAGTTATTGTTGGTGCTGCAGTGTCCCGCAGAGAGTGGGTAGCTATGGTCAGTCAGTGTCTGTAAACCTCATTTGTGTCGTTAATAAGAACTGGGGACGTGGGAAGGTTTCCTTTGTACACTTTTTCCGGCCTCTGTCTCAGAAGTTAGTGTGTATTGTGAGTGCTAGTGGCTGTGTTGATGTCTTCTACAGCATAACTTATTCTGCCAGAGAGGAGATCTCATTCTTTGTTATTCTATGGTGGGGTTTGGGGGAACTTGGTTATCTTTTTCTTTTTTTTTTCCCTTAGTGCTGTTAGCTTTCTCTGTTTCATTTACACCCTGTAATTACCTGCATATTTTCAGTAGCTTTATATGGACCAGTAGTTAGCTTGGACTCATTTAGCAAAGTACTCCATCTTTGCTCTCCTGCTGACTTCTCCAAATGAGCTCCTGTGTATGTCATTTGATAATTATATATCCTATATATGGTCTAAAGCTGGCAACGTAGCCATTCACGGTTTCTTCTAGATTCTTCGTTGAAAATAGATTTATTCTTTGTTATTTTGGAGTTGTGGTTTGGAGGTTTTTCTTTGTTTTGTTTTAATGATCCTGGTAGTCTGTTGTTAAATCCAGATGATGCTGGTACATGTGACAACCTTTGAATGCTAGTGAAACTATTTCTGTGGGTTTATTTTATTTCCTTTCAGTTCAACATCACTAAAATCTTGTAATTTTCCCACTTATCATGAAAAGAATGTAAAAACTTCTAAAGTCTTTCCTGCTATAGGTCCTGCTCAGGTCTGATATATGATATGCTGGCATCATAATGGTAGTTGTTTGTTTGGGGTTTTTTATTTGGGGACATAAAAGGGCAGTATTCCATACCACTTCAATCCTCTCCCACACACACTCTATCTTAGTTCTTAGTTTCCATTTCAGTAAAGGCCAGCATGAATCTGAAACATGGTTTGTTGACAAATAAGAATAAAATGACTTCAAGTCCCTATTCTTTCCCATCTGTACTAGCAAACAGCCTTATTTGAGTTCCTTGTATGCCCTCCTTACATACAGCTGTTAAAACATTTGCTGTCTTCACTCTGAAGTAGTGCTTAAACTCCATCTCTCTGTAAAAATATTGGTAATACCACTGGGTTTTCTTCATAAGAATAACAGAGCAAGAGATCGCTTAGATCTGCACACTGGTGGGGATAAGGTGATAGAGCAATTGTGGAGTTTGTGTTGCTTTTTCACTTTTGTGAATACAGCATCTATAGCTACACTTCAGCAATGACCCTTAGGATGTTGGCTTAGCTTCTGCAACAACACCCTTGAGTGGCTCGGAAAGTGTAGCAAGGAATGTGGGAGTAGCCACTTTCCTACCTTTTTGACTGTGTGCAATAAACGTGCATTTCACCCTTTTCCTGCACACAGTAATCTGCAAAATTAGGAAGAGAGAGGAGAAGGGAGAGGATGAGAATGGTCTTCATCACTCACATGTCTTTCACCAGTGCTGCCTTACCATGCTGTAGCCTCTCCCCTCCCTTCCATCTGTTTTCAAATGATAGGATCATTACCATTTGTAATAAAGTTCAGTAATCACTGATGTTGACAGTGAAAATAATACCTCTGTATCTTCAGATCTGTAGCTTGATCCACCTCACAGGTGACTTCCCACGTAAGTGGTGCCCAGCTCTTTGTAGAGCGCTTGCCTTCAACCCATTATTTGGAGCAACTCTTTTAAATGGTAAAGCTTCCTGTATCAGAAGAAATCTCATGTGTGTGCATGTTTGTGTGTGCCTATCACTTGCTTCTTTGCTGTCTTGCAAATGCATATGTATGCTATTTTACATCAGTTTAAACATGTTCTATAAAATTCTCAGTTAACAATGGTCATGAGCCGCAGAGCTCTGATCCATAGCTAAGATTAACACACCTCCGAGCTGAAGCCTTGCTTAGATTTTGTTTGGGCCTATCTGGAATGAGTTCATGCTAATAGCAATTTTCTGCCTTTTTTCTGCTGCCACTCCTCCAAAGCATTTACAATACTTGCTTACCTTGGGGCTTGGGAGGGAAGCAGTCTTTCCAGCCAAACTGCTGTTAGCCTTTAATCACTTATTGGGAGGAGCTAAAGTTAAAAGTTTTACTTTTTTTTCCTAGATTGATGACTTCCTGCCTTTCCTTTATTCCATGTTTCTTGTTTACAGTCCCAGACCTGTGCTTTTGGATCCAATGAGCACCAAAGGTACATGGGGCTTTGGAGGTGAAGACTATTTATATTTCAATTTAGGAGCTAATGAGAACAGCAAGGGGTAATCAGGAGCCCACCTATTTGACTAGAGTGCTCTTATCAGAAAGATTTTCTCCACTTGCATATAGACTAGAAGGAAAAACGTGTAAGTAGATCAGTAGATATAAAAGCCTGATAGATTCTGTCTTTGGAGCATTTTCCAAAAGCACAAGATAACTTTGGTAACTGCAGACACACTCCCTTCTGAGGTTGCTAGAGTCCTACCTAGTCTGCTGCAGAGCTAGTACTCAGGCTTTTTCTATCTTCTTTACGTTTTGGACATGTTTGAAGGAGACTGAGAGCCTAAAGAAATGGCATCTCAGTAGAACTGTCAGCAAAAATTCCTATGCTCCAGCAGGGCTCTTCCACTACCTCTGAAACTGCCTCCCTGTGAGCACAACACCATTTTAGCTCCTGCTGTCTTTTAGTAGTACGACAGGTATGACTTTCCTATTGACAAGGGCTCAGGCTTAGAATAAGGACATATTTCATAAAATGAGGACGATAGTCACAAACCTGGGAAACACTGGGGAGGGGGGGAGAAGGGTGGAGGGAGTAAAATGTCTTCTGCAGTGGAAGACGTTTCCAAATTTACCAGGAATCGCCTCTCTCTTTCTAAACATTAACCACAGTACCCACAACGAACATCCATTGCCTGTACTGTCCTCTGTCCCCTGCATCCAGGCAAAATCAAAAGCAATGAGTAGCAGCAGCTAATTCAAGTCCTGCAGAGCCACGTTTGCCCAGCTATCCTGCCTTCTGTTCCAGTACTGACCTCAGAACGTTGGCACAGTGTTCCAGCGTGTAATGTAGACAAGTTCTCAAGTCATCGTGCTGCCTCATCTCAAACAGGAGACTTTTCCTGATTTAGGATCACTGATTGTGTTGGCCTGAATCTGTGGCTCAGAAACTGGTCTTTTTTTCCTAACTCAGGAGCTGGAAATGCTGTCAAGAGTGTATTGCTGCAGAGGACAAGATAAGGTAACGTACACTGCCACTAAATCTAGCAGCCTCTGTAAGATTCTTATGAATCTGCAGTTTGCAGGGACTGCTTTTTAATTTAACTGATTAGCCTGCAAAAAAATATGTAACACTGAAACTATGTATATATATGTATGGCTATGTATATATATATTCATTTTAAGGATGGGAAAGAGCCTTGGAAATTCCTAAATGATAAAAGGTTTTCAACTAGGCTTCACAAACTACTTTCCCTTTGGCCTCCGGCCCAGTGTACCCATATTATGATCTCTTGGCATGAAACTGTTTCTCTAATAGTTTAATTCTTCTGTAAATGACTAACACTTCACCAGAAACTTTATTTAAGCACCAAAGAATGGATGACCTTCAAATAAATCATTTTTAATACCTGAGAACCTGTCTGGGAACCACATAGGAAGTGTGTAGCACTGGGCATTGTATCATGAGCACCATTACCTCCTGTTATCTTGCACCTCCTGCCATCCTTAGGCATTTGCTGACTTATGTCCCTGCAGCAAAGCTTTTCTAGCTTATACTTTGTGAGAACAAAGGGTTTCACAACCTGGTTGCAAACACCATTGCTTCTTGCAGCCTTTCGAAGCGGTTCACCAGGTGGCAGTTTTCTTGCCAAAAAGGAGACTAAACTCAGCTCTTGAGTTCCTGTTGACTTCCAAACTCACTAGAAACTGGATAATGTTGAATGCCTTCTGAGTTCTGAGTAAAGCAGGGATTACCAAACAATTATTACCGATCATTACCCTTTAGCTGCTCATTGGTAAACTATGAAAATGGCTGTAATGCCTGGGGGGAATGCTAAGCAAGAAAACAAACATGTCCACATTCATGCGAGCTGCCTCCTTGCTCAAAAAAGCCCAAGTTCCAAATAAGGTGTTAGTATGACCTTTTGATGATAACACTGCTGCTTTCCATATAGGAGTGAACTAGGTTTTGCAATACTGTGGGAAATCCGTGTCTACACCATCCAGAAAATCCATTTCCTCCAAACTATCAATAACCGTGCACGCCAGCAGCTCTCTCTGACAAAAAAATTATCTTTTCAAGGACAGCTACTCAGTGTCATCAGCAAAAAACTATAGAGCATCTGTATAAGAGGAGGTGGATATGCTGCCCTCCTCTCTTGTAAACCTGCTGAAGACCCTGATTTCAACGTGGTGTGATTGCTGGGTATGACAACTCTGCTTTGATATGCAAGGAATTAACCTGTTCCCTTCCCTTGATGCTAGTTAGCCAGCACCAGGTATGGGCTCTGTGGAAACTACTTTGTCTGGAGAAAATAGTCCAGGCTTAATTGCACTAGGTAGGTGAGCTAAGGTTGCTGTGTTCCTAGTTTAGGTGTTTGATATGGCCTCTGTTAGTCGCTTTGGCAGGAGACAGCTCTAACAGCTTGGAATTTTATTGAACCTCAGTATGGCTGATGGTGAGCATCCCCATGAAAAAAACAGGGAACACTTTAAATTTTGGGAACCTTCAACACTGGGCTTCTTAGCTGTGAAATGCAGAGGAATTGCAGAAGGTGTGCTTGATAATAAGTATGTTAACTAGCAAATGCATGCCCTGCAGCATGATGTTCTTTCCAATAAAACGTGTGGTAACAAAAACAGATTGCACTGGATAGGGTGTGTTCAACAGCCCAAACTGGATTTTGGCAGGAAGAACACTAAAAACAGTAACACACCCCCTCTTGCAAAAAAAACCCAAAAGGTCATAAGAAGACATTAAATTGTTAATGACCGTATATAATCAGAACTTTGATCTTGATTCCAAGCAAAGGCACTTCAAGCCGTTAATTGGTATGTCAAAAGCAGGCACAGGTATTGGTTTAGTAAGGGCTCAGGACAACCTTAATGAAGCCATCTGCTGCTTGTCCTCCCGTTTTGCTAAGCCCATGCCTACCTGCTTAATATACAAAATCGAAAAGGCCATTTGGTTTTTACTGATAACCAAAATACATGGTTTAAGTGTATGCTACAGAATAGTTTATCATCCTCTGTTCTTGAAGAAAGGATGTTTCATGATAGTAAGAAGCAGCAAGATTAAATACTTGCTCTCAGTCCAGTTCAGTACTGTCTTTACTAAGTAATGCCTGTCAAACTTGGGTCCCAGAACTCTTATTGTGAGCATAAAATCAGCAAATGAAAAAGAAGAGGCCATTGTTTTTAGCAAGTATAGAGCATTCTGTAGATAAGCTTGGAAGTACCTCTGTGTACCTTGCAGAAGCCATATCAAAACCAGACTATACATAAGAAGCTGCAGAATACAAAATGAAATAAATCTAAATACTTACTGGTATGAAAGTAAGACTGCTGCCTGCCTGCCACTATCAGTGAGGATGGGGGAGGTGGTAACAAGGGCGCCTTAAAAATTTTGATTCAACTCCAGGGTAAAAAAAAACAAACCAAATCATCTTGTACACAAGCTAGGATTTCAGTGAGGAGAACAACTGTGGTGAAGGGCACAATATGGCAGATCAGTGGGATGGAGGGCAGGGGCAAGGTGTCCACGGCCTTCTGAACAACAGTTTGTAATCTAAAAGGGAGCAGGGGCAGACAACCCTTCCCATGTGAGCAACTAACAAGAAAAGAGCTTGACAGGGTGGTTTATAGATGTGCGGAGCATTTCTACCACTCCAGTCCTTTTAACTCTACTACCTTAGAGCAGTGACCTACTGGATGCCTAACAATGCAGACAGCTGGATCCCCAGGTATCCAGAGGAAGATGAATTCAGTACTAGAGCAACTTTATATGGACCAGCACAGTAAGACAGATCAGTTGTAGAGCAGTGTGCTATAAATGCGCTGTGTAGCACATGTGTAGTAAATCCACTACACATGGTCTCTCAGACTTCGCTCCCCCCAGTTCCTAAGAAAACATGAAATAATTACACCAAGGTTTGCTTTCTAATAAGGAAGTTAAAAGATATCTCTGTTTGGGGATGCGGGGTTTTATTCTTTTGGTGATATGTTAGATGTCAAATTTAAAATGCTCCAGATCTGACTATCATACCTTCTTCTTGGGGATATGGTTTTGCTTAGGAATATGGTTTACTCAAGGTCTTGGCACTGTTAGGTCAGTGATTTAAGCAGATGATCCTAAAGGTCTTTTGCGATCCAGGAAATTCTGTGATTTTGTGATACATGAAAACAAATCAATTCTCTTGTTATTTCATACTGAGAAAGACAAAACTGGTGAAGCTGGAGATTCTCTGGCCATACTTCACAGAGCTAAAATACAGCTTCCAGGGCTGCAGTTTTAGAGTATGTGGGGTTTGTTTGTTAAACAGCTCCTACAGAGCTCCTGTCAGCTGCCAAATGCAAGATGAATTATCAGACCAGCTGAATGACAAGAAGGAAGGGATAGATTCAGCAAACTGAGGTACTGAAATGACTGGGACTACAGTAAAAGTAAAGTATTATGCCTCTTCAGAATTCAGGCCTTAAATTTTGATTTTGCTGTAAAGGTTTCCTTGTGCAGCTGCTGCTTTCTTTCCTAAGATTCACAACTCAAGTCTGCTTCGTGTTGTCTTTCAGAAAAAAAAGGTTGCATTCAAGAGAGATAAAAAATATATAAATACAAAATTGGGCCATGGCTGCTGTTTAATATGCAAAAGGCAAGGGCATTTCTTTGCTATAACCCACCCTCTTTGCATAGTGATCTTCCCCTAATCACTTTGTCTAAGTGTATTGTGAACAGAAGATGTGTCTATTTTATTTCCTCTGCACTCACATCTGTTTGCCTCTTTCTTATCAGCAAATATCTATTCATTGGTCCTATCTCATTCTTTGACATTCATTTGCATTAAAATGTGTCTCCCTCATTACTTCAGGGTTTGTGCATAAATTAAAGCCTCCAGCATCTAACAGTTTTATTCTTTCCGGTTATTGCATCAACAAAAATTATTTTTCATTTATAGCAGATACTTGAATTTCTTTCCCTTAACTATTTCTTAGTTCAGTCAGTCATTTTTTGCAATTAGATGGTGTGAAAGTCCTGCAAGTTTGACACACTAAATGTAATCAGAACATTCTTCTCCTTCCAAACTTGAGGGACCTACAAACTGGACAACACCTCTTTGGTTTGGTTTTTGTGTGCAGGAATAAAAAAAAAAAAAAAAAAAAAACTCTGAATATTTNAAAGGCTCTGAATATTTTCTAAAAGGAGCTTTAAGAATTATTTAGATAGCAAACCCAACAGGTTTATAAGCCTGAACTGCATCAACTGTAACCTGTAATAGAAGTCCAGCACTAGAAGGTCTACCTGAACAAAAATCTGAGCAGTCCTGCTAACACCTCTGTAATCATAATGATTTTTTGACTTTTTAGAGTATTAACATATTCTGTATGTGGGTATCTTCACATTAATTTTTTCACATAGTTTAAACCAGGCATAGTATAATTTCTTGTAAAAGCTTAAGATGTTCACAGCAAAATTTTAACTTATACAGAGAATGCATTAGTGAAAAAATAAAAGGTAAATTAGATTAGCTAAATGAGTTCTTTATAATTAATGCTGTTCTGTAATCTTCTCCTAGCAGATATGTACTAAGTCTTCCCAAAACAGTTCCATCAGATTTCTAGCACTTTATCCAAACAGGGAAACCAAATGCTCCTATGATTCGATTTGATAATCTTATGATAATACAGCTCCCAAGCCCACTGATTCTTCCAGAAGGACCTGGACAGGCAAGTCTCTCACACCTAGTAGGCAGATCTTCCTGGACATAGGAACATCCTTTCCTATGTGCCTCTCTTCAGCCTAACTCAGCCTTCCCTTTCGACCCACCACAGCTGCTGTTCCTTCAGGCTGACACGCTGCCCAGTAGATCCATCACTTTCCACTGGCTGCAGCTACTTTGGCAGGTGTAGGTGGGGGAAGGATTGTTTCTTCCTGGTGGGAATAAAGTGCTGCCTGGTGCTAGACTGGTAACAGCTTCTGGGGGCAAAGAGAATGTAATGGTGGAGACAGCTTAAAGCTAGATGAGGAGCATCAGAAAGAGGACTTTAAAATGTGGCACAGAATAGCTGACCTTAGTTTCCAACCACGTTGCTTTTCAAATAAGTATATAATTCGATCCCAGTTCAACAATTAAATATTTAGCACTTAAATATGGTTTACTAATGGGGAGAGTTTAATTTGTTTCAGTTACCTGTACAAATAATTCTAATCTACAGATCAGTTGCCCTGGTGTGAACAATGTGCATGTTTAACAGAGCAAAATGCACATGTCTAAACTTAGCTTGCAATGTTGAAGCAACTTGTTAAGACAGATGGGTATTTGACATATATTTGGTACCTTAGATATGTTCACAAGATAACTAAAGCTTATTATACTAATTCTATTAAGTTAAATGTGCAGTTTTTCCAGTAGAAACACATGGAATTTTGGTATCATATATGAACAAACCACTTGTAATTGCTTCCTGTCTAAACTGATGTAAAAGCAACAGGAAACAAGTTAACTCTCTTCATTCTTTGATAATTGATGTTCTATTGTCTGATGCAAGGGAAAAAAAATGACTATTACCATAATCTTATTTCTGTAGTGCATAAATTACTTCACAATTACATAACCATGTCCTCTGCACACTCTGGTGTCTTTTGTTTGCAAATCATCTCAAGGGAATACACAAAGCTGCTACTGGCAGGCAGAGAGGCAGGAATTTTGCGTAGCTTTCATGACAAGCCTTTCCCAAAAGTGCCTTGTTTCATGGTCTGTTCCTGGTAGCATTCCAATTTCATAAACATCCTCCACATGTTTGGGACCTCCTTGTCCATAAAATGTTACCCTGGTAGTATTCTGTGGCGCTGCTGTGGGTAAGAGGCTTAGGGAACACCACATATATTACAGTAAAATCTCTAGTCTCTTTTCTCCCCCCATGAAGACAGAGTCCATTCATCTCCAGGATAGCCAGTAAGTATAACAGGATAATTATTTTCTTTCTGTTATCCTAGATGAGCAGACAGTATGTTACCACATAATTAAATGGTGAAATATAATAAACTTCTACGGAATTGTTAAGAAAGTTGCAGATGCAGAGCAAGAATTCAAGTCCGTTCCAGTCTCCCCAGCTCTGAGTCTGTAGGTGTAAACTTCAGGGCAGAATTGGGTGACTTTTATTAAACCAGGAGTTACAGGAAGTCAATTTGGATTTCCTGTCCCACAAACTGTTTATGAAACATCAGGGTGGCAAAGAAAGAGAAGTATTCCTTCAGCGTGTGAACAGAAGCGATAGAGTTGGGAATTTAGGTTTATATTTTTAGATTAAAATTTGTTGCGGGCATAAAAACATTCTCCCAGGAAGTCAGTTCACAAGTGAGAACCATGATATCAGATGTAATAGTGACATATTGGACCTTCTTTTGTATTAATCCAGAAGTGTGGAATGTTCTGCAACTTCTTCACACGGGAGGGCTGAGTGTTGAAGTTCTAAGCGTGTGGAGGTGGTATGAAAACCTGTTTTGGCAGCTTGAGACATAGTGTGCAGCTGGGCTGGCAGTGTGTATTGTTCCCTTTGTAAAACAGGCAGTTTGATCGGTGAGGACCTGCTGGATGATGAGAAAAAAAACCACATATGGATTAAGTGAAGAATAGAGCTAGATCAGGTATGGTAAGCAGGAACAAATGACAGCAAGGCACTGTTGGTGTGTTCATCACCACTCCTTAATGAACACATCATCACTACTTTCACACCACTTATGTGAAGAGTGTTAATAGCATGCACTCAGAAGCTCAAAAAAAGCCAGTTAAATGACATAATTTCCTCTTGAACTGTTCTTTAGGGTTTTTTTAGACATTAAACAGATAAACAGTACTGTGAAAATGGATTCACCTGCATTTAAAAAGGGTTATGGTAAATTGGTTACTCTCTTATCAGGTGATGAAATGTTATACAGTGTGCTTGAAAGTGTCGGATTTTTGGATTAAAAAATATGTCATATAATAGAAAATTTAATTCATTGGTGATGTATCATTAATAGCTAAAGCCAAGCAAGGGTAGGGGTGCCACCTCACGTTAGTATCAAACCTAGGGGCAGCAAGATCGTATTGTCCCCCAGAAAGCATTTTTGGAAGGAAAGAGCTTAGAAGCACAAGGGGTGGTCTTCACAAACCCATTTTTACAAAATGCTGCAGTGTTTGACTTCAGATAAGATCTGATCTTTGGAGAACCTGTGAGTAAACTGAGTTATGCAATTATATCAAATCATACCGGCAGGTTACGTATGCACATAAAATACCAGGTTACATGATAAGTTATGTGGAGAAAAACCATGATCCTGGGCCTTGAATTGCTTGGAAAGAAAGGGTGGTTTACATCACAGCAGGTGAAAATTTTCCTTCAGGTTGTGGAGTACCATTAGCATGTTCTGTTTACTGTTTAGGCAGATGGTGACTGATCCTGGATAGGGTTAAGGGAACTTAGCATTTTGAAACCATAAAGGGACGCTCAGTAGACAGGAAGGAGGAATTCCAGAGTGACTTGGGACTGAATGAACATTAAGAAATAGTTCTCAGCAGGGTGTTATCTCTACGGGTATGCATTCCCATCCCCTTCTCCCATGTCTTAGCACTGATTGCTAGCTCTGGAGGAAAGCAGCAAGAGGCAGGACTAATGGGAAGAGTTAAATTAGCCCACCTTCACACACCACCTTCAGCAAATCAGCACCTGAATAAAAGTCTTCAGTAGCCAAAAGGAAGAACAGAAGATAGAAATTGTAGTTCAAAAGAGTAAACTTTTGTCTGACTGCTCAGATAAAGGACATTGAAGGTATTCCCTGCAGGGATGCTCTAAATCCATTTCCTCTCATGCTGTAAGGGAATGTCAGACCTAATGCTGGATCCATCCCTATCTTTCTGGTGTAATTATTGACTTAACCTCAGACCTTCCTCTGAAACAAAAGAAGAAAGTACCTTGGCATTGCACAGATGGGGTGTCAGTCCTCTACAGTGAAGCACTTGTTCCTGTTACTGCCAGAAACCTCATGCAGATAGTGGAATTAAGCTAGTCTAAAAATACAACATCCAGCATCTCTTTTTTTTNAGAGAGATCACTGCTGGAATTATAAACCCAACTTCACTGCCTGAAGGGGTTTTTCTTTTTTCCTGCATTTTATTCTGTACCCAAAAATTCACCTGAAAAAAATCAGACCTTTAACAACCTGTCGTGATGACCATAATAAAAGCAAATTCTGTGCTGCTTTCCCCGTACTAAATAAATATCATTACTATTTCCTCTATTCTTGAAGTGTTAGGTAAGTTGTTATTACTAACCCAAATCTCTATGTTTGAAAACATTAATTCACTGTCTCCCGTAACTAAATGGAAATGATCATGAAGAGTTCACGGGACACTTCCATGGGAAGAAAAGCAATAATTATTGTTATAGTGTACATTTGTCTATATTGGAGAATGCTGTAGGTAGTGTTCTTGTAGTTCTTAAAGTAGTTATAAATACGTAGAGGGTATTTTGGAGGTCTTTTTTTAACATTACAAATATAAATTTGCTACACCTTTTTGGTGTCTAGCTGAGAGATGAATGTAGGAATAAATGTTCTAAGTAAGGAAACAGAAGAAAATGCTAACATTAAGTGTGGTTAATGTGCAACCACTGAGGGGAATCCTAAAAAAACCCAGTTACTCCCACAACAGATATCCTACTCTGGAAAGAGCACGGCAATTTATGTTTGACAATACAAAGGTTTGTATTGTATTTGTATTGCATTGACAGTACAAAATGCATGCATTTTTCAGATTTATACCAGATAAATTGAAAGACTATTATTTATTTTCAGGTTACTGGTCATTAATCTATCTGGCCATTAATCTATCAATAAGCCCAATCTAGTAACAAAACCCCTGATCATACGAGAAGTATCAATTAATTGAGACAGAGTCTATTAACAAGCTGAATGCCATGTACCTAATTAGGTTTGACTGAGCTAACTGTTCTCTGAACATCTCCCTGTGCTTCAGCTAGGAAGTCATCCTCAGAGCACAGTTAGTTTTCTATTCCTGCTGTGCTTCCTTTAATGCAGTAAAGTTCCATCTCTGAATTCATGAAAATATTTTCTTTAATTACAAGGTGCTTGCTCCATTCTTCTGTGAGACCATTTACCCTGATTCCAGCTCTGCACTGAATGTATGTAGACATTGGCATTTCTAAGCATTAGTGAAATAGAATCACAGGCTAGTTTCACTGCAGGAGGTGACAGCTGAACCCTGGAAAAGGAGTTGTGCTAGTCTGATCTAAAGCTAGTAAGAACTCCAGCAAGCCTTCAGACATGGCTGGAATAGTGATGATTTAGATATGGAAAATATGTTTCTCCAGATTAATAGCTCTAACAGTTCTTATAAACCACCTTCAATTGATTAAGCATAACATTGCTTAATCCAGTTCTTGGTTTTTACCCAGATTTGAGAGTCAGGTTTTGGATTTAGCTAATATCATGCACTGTAGCTAGGAAAGTAGCACTGGGCTTTGGTTCTTGGTGTCAGCAGTCTTTGGGTATCCTAGTCTAGGTGGTTTAGTCTTCCGTAAATGGTCTTGACTTTGCTTTCTATGCTGCATTACTTGATATAAAATAGATTTTAAAGGTTCCCATAAAAACTTGCAAAGGTCAGGCAAAAATGTCAGCTTCAAATATTCCACAATCCAACTTAAAAGTCTGCCGTGATGGCTCAGGAATTCTGTGGAATCAGTATCCCTGTTTTCCATTCAGTGTACTATGCTGCCAGGTCACCCAGAAAACCGAGATGACGAAAATTAAATAGTTATATCATGCTTGTAATCTTAAAAATTAGGAATGGTGACCCAAAGAACTGGCTAAACAACATTTTATTTAGTCTTGAAAAGATGAGTAACAGAGTGCTGCTTTCCTTTCAGCACATTCCCATGAAATCTCAGAGCACTCATTGCTCAAGCTCTGTGTATCTTGGGGAGAATAAAGGGAAAAAAGTATCCCATTTGAGTTCCTAAGAAGCACTTTGCTTGTAAAATGAAGTGACTTTTCTAGTAGTAGGTATCACTCCAGTTTCACAGCTACAGTACTGGACTTGAAATGACATTTGATTCAAATACAACTTGTCATAAATGTATACAGTGCCAGTCAGCAGCTTTCAATTAGGGTTTGCATCCTACCAATCTAGAATGAAGAGATTTCAGTGAATTTGAAATTTAGTAAATTGTTAACATAAACAGAATAATAGTAAGAGAAGGATCTAAACTTCTGCAACAAATAAGAACACCCATGCTTCTGGACATCTCACAATCACAGTACATAATTTCTGGAATAGATGCTGCGCACGTCTCTGTGACAACTTCTGGCAGTTGAAAGCATCATAAGAACCTTGCTGCTTACAATGAAATGTACTCAGAATTTTTCTATGATGGCTCAAAGAATCTTTTTCTCTTCCATTGTCATGGAAAAATCTCTATGTGAAATTTAGTTCAGAGTTTATTGAAGTGAGCATATTAATTTTAATAGATTTGTAGCAGCCATTTAGTATACTGCATTCCTCATAGAGCCCCGTAATATTTGGGACCAGTGTACAGACACTTCTCCACGGACTAGAGAGGCCCTTGTTGTTATGTATTGTTGAGCAGAGAAAGAAACAATGTCATTTAGGTTCATACAGAATTCAGTGTGCATGAGGCATTGAATAGAAAAGTAGATTTGTTATGTTGCTGTGGTGGTTGTTATGGTGTTATATGCCTGGCAAAAGTCAAGATTTTTTTTTTTTTTTTTTCTTTAATGTGTGTACAGTGTACCTAAAGAAATAACGTGGCTTTCAAAATGCCTAGCTTCTAGCATCTAGGAGTTCTCCAGAAACAAAGCAGGATGCGGAAAAAAGATCTAAATGCTTGGTAGTCTCACAGCAGAAAGCATTCCCCCTGTCCTCCACCATTTACATGCACACCAGATCCTTGTCCTGACAGCTTTACCTTCCACAATGTTCTTGTCCTAATTTGGTGTACAGTCACAACTGCATTTTTCAGCAATGATTGTGACATGAAAAGGATGTGATTCAGCAAGACCCTAAAGCATGTGCCTCAGTCGTAGCACATTTGCGTTCCCACTGATTTAAAAGGAGCTACTAAGCAACTGAGTCAAGGTAAATACTTGCCCATGTAAAACCAGCAATATGTTTTAAACTCTTGAATTGGAGCCTGGTAAAGGGTAAGTAACATGTTCCTTTATAAACTTGTTTTATCCTTGTTCTCAGGGAAAAAATGAAACAAAGCAGACTTCCTTTAGGTTCACTAGGTGACTACTGGAAATGATTTCTTCAGGATAATAGAAAGCAAATAATCTTTTTTCCACATTCTCTTGGAACTCCACCAGCCACAAGCACAATTCGGGGTGGAGGGAGGAAATTCTTGCCTCCCATTGTCTCCAAGGACTCACTGTTCCCCAGTGAACGTCAGTGTCAGTTTTTCCAGCAGCTGACAGATAGGAAGCATCTTTCTCCAGTGATAATGTGTATGTTTTGAGTGTATGGGTAAAGAAGAAAGTTGTGTCGCTCACATATGGCTGGCTTAGTTTTTAAGCAATCTGTTGTAATTCCTACCTTGCAATTTGCAGTACTTAGACTAAGCTGTATAAATCTTAGTTTCAAACATCTCAACAAAGTATTGCTATAAGTATCTCAGAATGATGTACAACGTTTTTATATCTTTTTCTGAAGGTCAGTGTTGAAATAAGTTGTCTAGCAAAGCTCTAGCAGTCAGCTTTTTTGTGGGAGTTTTCTGATGAGTGGTTTTGTTCCTCCTAGAACGTGACATTGTGAAACTAAAGGAAAACATTTTTTTGCCACCTCTCTGAACTTAAACTAACAATGTGCTTTTTTTCCAAAAACAAAAGCGAGTTTCAAGACCATACAAATATTATTGTTAAATTTTAATCCCCTGAAAATAAGGTCAGGCTAAAGCAAACAAAACCTATCGAGGAGAAGCCAGTTTTATTAGGGCATTAAGTTCAGTGACGCTGTGAGAGGCCGTTCCACTGAGCGTCACTATGCAAGCATCAAAGAGGAAAGCATTCTCAAGCTGTCTCTTCTTGTTTAATATTGAAGGAAAATGGTTTTAAAGCTTAATTCTGGAAAGATGATTCCACATTGGAATCTCAGGAACAGAATACATGTATATTCTACATCCTCAACTTCACCAGGACATGGCTGGCTGAGATAGACGCGATGTAATAACAGTGCTTGGAGACTTCAAAGGCTTGCAGTGAGAAGAGTGACCAGACAGTACAGAGATACAGGTAGCTTACATTTTACATCTGAGCCCTCATCTTGTTTCTCTTACTGATTCCTATGGACTTGTCACAATTCAGTTACAATTCCGCTTTGGCAAATGTTGCCACAGAGGGACCATCAGCAGTAGTACAAGCACTATATTTCCTGACCTTCAAGAAAAACTTCGGATGGTAACTTGGTGGTGTCCTAATCCCAACGTGACTTTTCTGGAGCAGCATTGCTAATAGCAGTAGGAGAAACTGGAGAAGAGAAGAAAGAGTCAAAGAGGAAGATCACTTCAGAGTAGGGAATCTATCAGAGACCATCTCTAAGATTTAATATGTTTGCATTTGTAGCATTTCAAGTCAGTGGTCTGTAGTGAACATGACTGTCCCTATCTCACACACGCCTTTCCACCAGCTCAGACAATTGTCATAATTTTTCCAGCATCGTGAAATGGAGAGACTGATTTGGGGAAAAACTAAATCTACAAGCACAACTAGGAGCCTGCTGTCAATCTTTTCTCTTACTCTTCCATTACACTAAGTTCTTTTGGTGTCATAGATCACAGAAAAAAAAATGAAACCACCCATAAGCCCCACCGCAGAAGTTATCGAATACAGAAGTAGTGTGCTGCTCATCTCTGCTCCACTTAAAGCGTGGATGCAATATTATTTGCCCTGGCAAATGTTTTCTAGCTGCCTCAACAGCTGGATATTCAACAGATCGGGCTCTGTTGAAGTACACCCTCAGAAATGACATGGCAATGTTGTCACCAGAAGGAACAGAACTGCTGGCCTCATATCCTGCAGCTGGAAAGGAGAATATCTGTCTCTTTGGGGACCTCTGCACAGATGACACCGTAAATTGAAGTCATGTTGAGAAAAAGAAGGTGGGCTCCTTTTGCTGAGATTCTTGAAAATATTCACTTGACTACTACTGAATCATCTCTGAAAAGGTTTCATGGCCTAGTTGTTTTCACTACATCTGTCAGATCTTAGGAAAGCAGATTTCCTGAGGACAAGAGTTGTGCGTTGTCTTTATTTAGATGGCATTATAACCCAAAATGGCTGGATGACCTCACTAGTGGCTCCAAAGGGCTGAACAGGATCCCTAGCAAGGCAGAAAGCAGTGGGATACTGAGGAACTCAGGACTGCTCTGGGTACAATAAGTAGACACTAGGGCAATTCCTTCTGTCTCTGCCAAATTCCCAAAGTCTCCCGATTTCCTCCTCGCTCAGCTTTCTGATTGTAACCGACTGCTGATCATGGTTACATTAGCATAAACACTGACTGGCTTTTGCCCTCAGGAGATCGCTGAGTTTTGAAATTAATGTTGTTTCTGTGCTGGTTTGCAGTGCAACACAAATGGAATTAAAAGAAAATATTTCAATCCACTTTACCCTCCACTGTAAAAATCACTTTTCTCTGTGCTGAGTTTTGGACTACACTTAAAACTATCAACAATAACCCCTGAAAAATAGCCCACTGCTGCTCTGCTGGTCACAGACACTGGGGTTTCTACACTGCACACATCGCGGCCTTCACCAGTTAAAATGTTTGTGGAGCCATTTGAAGCATCCTCCTGTGAAAACAGCAGCTCTGGTTTTAGAACCAGATTACTACCATAATATTTGTTTTTACTAGCTCAAGGTTCAATAATAAATATAAAAAAAAAACCCCAACTGTTCCAATAGCTCCTTAAAAACATAGTAGTTTAAAAAAGAAATGCATAGATAGCAACTATTCCTGTCAAGGGAAGTGACTATAGGCCATGCAGTCTCTCTCCCTCCTGCAAACAAGGAAGAGGAGAAAGATAGAAATGATAAGAATCAGCCACTACTGTCCTGAGTGATGAAGATGGCACTGAACATTGCATAAGTGGACCGATCTGCTCTGTAACAGGCATGTGCTGCTCTCAAGACGGGGTGGGTGCGTGCAGTAGTTTCAGGCAAATCGTGGGTGGCCATTCATTTTCTGATTCACTGCTGTGTAGAAGCTGCATAACCAAGTATATTTTTGTATAATTAGTGATAGCTGTGATGCTGTTAGTATCTTCTGAGATAACAGGGCCATAATTTGTATAACTCTTTTAGGGTAAAAAGTGTAGATTACATGAGTGCTGCTCTTGGAAAAGCAGCAATTAAAACTTGTCATTCTTAGACTACGCACACCCTGTAGTACAAATAATGTTATCCCCAAATCACACTGTCCAAGCTAAGTACTTTTTGGTCATTCAACAGAAACTGAAGTAAAACTCCAGGAGCTGTTCTGAAGGTTAGAATTCCCCAGAATCTGGCCTCTGCTTCATATGAAAATCTGGCAGTGAGCCAGCCCAGCCCAGGTACGTGTGAGCCATAAAGCCCCAAGCAATCTCATTTCAAATAACTGCCTTGCCTAAAATAGTCTTATTCCAAACTTCCTTCCAAATTATTAGTGAGTGCTGACTTTAGTTTTAGCTCCATTTAGTCTTAAGAAACGATGTCTTGAGGTTCCTGTATACGATTTCCTTCTTTTCATTATATATATTGATTTGCCAGAGGATGTTAAGTTGTGCTTCAGAAACTCAGCCTCGAAATTTTAGTGAACTGAAAATCTGATGATTACAGGCTTTCAAACTGCAGAATTCACTTTCAATTAATTCAGTGGACTTTTCTCTCTTATATTTAACAGTTAATTAACATAAAAGTAATACTGAAAATTAAAAATTCTCCCTATTTCTCTGACTCTTTCCAACTTCTAGCTGTGTACCATGGTCTCTCCATGTAATTCCACTGGTATTGAACTCTGATTTTCACGTTTCTTGTCATTTAGACCACATTCTACATGTCTCTATGCTTCATCTTTTTGTCCATCAGCTAAAGTTTACTCTCTTCGTCATAGCTGTTTATACTTAAACTCATGCTCCTACTCGTGTCATTAACACTGGAGATACCATCCAACTGTGCAAAGCACTTTGGGGCAGCAACATGGAAAATAAAGCTGCAGCACCTAGTAGTGCTGTCAGGTGGTTATAGTGAAGGATTTGGAAATCGGGGTGTTTTCTAATGTCTTTCCTACTCCTCCTGGTGTCTATTTATTTTCTGTCTATATTCTGTCTATTATCTTTTCACCCATTGCAAGAATTGAGTGGGGGTAACATCCTTTTACATCACGGAATACAGATGGAGCAAATGCAAAAATGTAAATGATGGAGAAAAAACAACTTCACTGCATGACACCATTTCAAAGCCAAGATCGTGTACTTTTAACATCAGTGGCACCCTGCGGGCCAGCATCCTACTGCTCCCTCCAACTCCTCTTTAGGTAGTTACCAGGCATGGAAGGACACAGCTAAGCTTAAGCTAACTCTCTCCCTAAACTGTGGGCCAGTCATCAGTAATTTTGATTTTGAGAGCTTGTCTGTTGAGTTTAGATTTTGCTACTGGTACAGATGACTTAAAGCAAACAAAACACTCATTTCATAGTTTGCTTTATTTCTGCAAACAATATCTTTGCTTATTTTCCCTGCTAGTGCATGTTCTTGTCTCCTGTCTTCTCTATAGGTGTTCCTTTGAGGCTTCGGATCCGTAAGAAGGGATGAGGCTGTAAGGCATAATTGTCCATTCATTCAAGCCTAAGATACTGAAGTGTGTCCACAGTAGTTCATATTGGCTCCCCTTTCCATTGCTGAAATTTCACAGATGGTCAGTCCCTCCTGAGGTATTGAAAAGAGGCAGCCAGTAACTTCTGGTGGTTTTGGCTTCACAGTGGAGGAATTGCTGAAGTTTAACAGTCGTCATTTCCACTTCCATGTGGAACACGAGGTGAAAGAAATGGTGAAATTCACCCCAGCTGCTTTCCAAAATACACTTTAGAAGAGCTACGCTTGTATCACTCAGCTAAGTCTAAGTTGTCTATAAAGACTGCTAGTCACCAAACTAGTGGTTAAAATCTGACATAAAGATATTAACCTTCATTTTCTTACTTTCATCTGCTCACTGATTTTTTCAAATAATGTCAGGGGACATTATCATTAAATTTTCCCATGCTGTTTCAGAAGAGGGAGTAAAACAAATACCTCAGCATCTAAAGAGATTACATTAAAGTCAGTATTTCCTCTTTGGTCAAGTGGGTCAGTCTTGGAATCAATCCAGTCTGCTTTCATAACTTTAGAGGAATTTTCAGTTTACCCCACCCCCAAACATTAAACAAAGCTAGTACAGCTTTGTTTAATGTTTTGAACCCTGCCTGTCCCCAGCAGAGAATATCCTGTATTTATTGATACAGAGCTCTTCTGTAGATATGACCATACATTCTTTGTGCTCAGCAATCTCGCTCCAGTCACGTGCTGGAGGAAGCAGCTGACTGGCCTTTCCCTCCCATCGTGTCTTTTGGTATGAAGATGAGATCTTTCTGCTACCAGTGCATACAGAAAAGATGCCACAAGCAAGCAGATGTTTTCAACAGGCAGGAAGGAAGGGAGAAAAATAAATAAACCCAAGTCTGCAAGAGCTCTGACACACTGTGTATCTTCCATTTTGAATCTAATCTCAGCCCTGCTACCACCAATTCCCCTGTGTCTCTGATGCAATGAAAGGGCTTTTGGCTACTTTAGACAGTACAACTTGAAGGTTATATTTAAAACAAATGATAACAAAACAAAGGGCGAGTTGTTTAAGAAAGGAAAGTTTGCCCAGCAGCTTTTCCTGTGGATAACCCACAGTAGTGTTTGCTAGCTTTGCAAACTTATCCAAAGGTCTACAAGTCACATTGGCTTTTTTTCCATATAGCTGAAAAAAGCTTTGTGTTGAACAAGTATTTCAGTTGTTGCTGCAGCATCACCCCTTTTGTTTATGACTTTCCATGTTTATGTAACCTTAAGCCTAGAGCCAATGAAAAAGGTTTGGGGTTTTATTTCACTAAAATTTTTAGTTTGTATTTAAAAAGAAAACCAAAAGTCTAGTCCTTTCCCACAAAAAGACTAACTCAAAACCTTCTGAATCAAAGACCTTTAAAATCTGTATCTTGTTTTGACATGTAAAAAACCCAACTGCTTCTGTTTAAATGATTTTCCTGTCAATATTTTACACTAGTATCATATTTAAAATGATGCAGCCTGCATCATTGACATCAGTACTTTTGGTTCAAAGCCTACACAAATGCCCACACATGTTTCTACACTGTCTGAACAGGGGAGTGAGGAGATGTTGTTTCAAGAGAAGGGTAAGAATTGCTTGGGCTGTTTAAAAAAAAACCAAAACAACGCAGATGGATTTTGCTTCCTGTCCCACCTTATGAGTAAAGAAATTTTCAAACTGTGCTTTCTAGCTGGTTCTAAACTAGCCCGATCTTCTTTGGATTAGCGCTGGCTTTTTCTTGAGACATCAATATTTCAAAAATAAGAAAATCAAGTTGTGTTCTTCAACCAAAAAAGTTGGATATTCCAGAGGGGTACAAAACTTCCTTATGGCAACAAATAGCGACACTTCCTCCCACTGAAATAGCAGAAGATGTCTGTACACTTTCAACAGTCAGCTTTCTAAATTAATCTCTCCCAGTTAAAGGCTTTTTCAATATTATTGTTTCTAACCTTCAAAGAATACTCACAAGACTCTTACTGACAGTCAGAGGCAGCATCAGGATCTAAGAACTAAACCCATGCGCAGAAATATCAATTGGGTATCAGAAAAGCAGTGGAAGCAAACCCCAACTTTTCTCTTTTCTTTTCTTCTTTTCTTTTCTTTTCTTTTCTTTTCTTTTCTTTTCTTTTCTTTTCTTTTCTTTNTCTGTGTCCATCAGACTCCTACCCCTCACATGCAAATGAGTTGTTACAAGGGAGGACGGGAGGAGAAATTGGCATATGAGGTCTGTCAAACTGTCCAATGTCACACATCTTCCCTTTCGTCCTGCATCTCCCTAGCGAAGCACAACACTATATCCCATCTCTTCCTTTATCATCTTCTGTGCCAGCACAGCCAGATGACCTAAGCTAGGGTCTGTTGACCAAATGCATCAGGTCCACCAGTACTGGAAAGAGGTGAGAGCACTGTACTGG